>JARUHQ010000048.1:0-17500 GCA_029955515.1 Chrysomela aeneicollis | reverse complement strand
TGGGTTAGGTTGGGTTAGGTTAGGTTAGGTTAGGTTAGGTTGGGTTGGGTTAGGTCAGGTTAGGATGGGTTAGGTTGGGTTATGTTAGGTTAGGTTAGGTTAGGTTGGGTTAGGTTAGGTTGGGTTGGGTTAGGTTAGGTTGGGTTATGTTAGGTTAGGTCAGGTTAGGATGGGTTAGGTTGGGTTAGGTTGGGTTATGTTAGGTTGGGTTATGTTAGGTTAGGTTGGGTTAGGTTAGGTTAGGTTGGGTTATGTTAGGTTAGGTTAGGTCAGGTTAGGATGGGTTATGTTAGGTTAGGTTGGGTTATGTTAGGTTAGGTCAGGTTAGGTCGGGTTAGGTTAGGTTGGGTTTTTTTCCCATGACACTATTGAAAAAATCATATACATATATATATATATATATATATATATATATATATATATATTTAATGCCTCTTGGAACCCCTGCAAATTTTTTTTTTTTTTATGCTTTTGGATTTTTTTTCATTCTAGTCCCTGGTTATCCGTAATCGACTATGCAAACCTAGCTCATGGTGTATATATATATATAAATATCTAAAGATATGGGGTTCTATTCTAATATATAAATATATATATCTAATCTTACTTCAAAAGGAACTCTAAATCATAACCCTTCAATCGGTAAAACCCTCCGGTAGCCCCTATCTGACCATAATTTTATGTTTATTATATGTGTAATCATTATACATTGAGTGTTTCATTTTATGGACCTAAATGTCTATAATTTTACATTATACAACAACAGTAGTACCCTCAAATATGTAAATTCGTTTATTACCACAATATTGGAATTATAAATACATAAAATGGTACCGCTTGAAGAAGATTACGGAGGATTAGGGTTACCCTCATGAATTCTCGATCATCATTTACAACCTTCGGAGCAATCGTGGTGGGCGGAGTTTACGAGAAAACGGTTTCTATGCATGACTCTTCGGAACCGGGCTTCGACCATTGACTGCCTTCCATTTGGATGGGCGGAGTCTAATGGATAACTGCTTGCTTGTATATATCAATCATTTTTCGATCCCAGTTAGTTCGTTATTTCGATCAACATCAACATGCCTCCCAAAGCCAGTGGAAAAGCTGCGAAGAAAGCTGGTAAAGCCCAGAAAAATATCGCCAAAACCGATAAGAAAAAGAAACGAAGGAGGAAGGAAAGCTATGCCATCTACATTTATAAAGTCCTGAAACAAGTTCATCCCGACACTGGAATATCTAGTAAGGCGATGAGCATTATGAACAGTTTCGTTAACGATATATTCGAAAGGATTGCCGCCGAAGCCTCCCGCCTTGCACATTACAACAAACGTTCGACCATCACGAGTAGAGAAATTCAAACAGCGGTACGTCTACTGCTTCCTGGTGAATTGGCTAAGCACGCTGTCAGCGAAGGTACCAAAGCGGTAACCAAATATACGAGTTCCAAATAATCCAATCGACGCATCGTATTAGTATAAAAATCGGTTCTTTTCAGAACCACAAAAAATCTCCGGAAGAATTCGTCCTCCGATTCTAAATAGTCCCATATTGAAGAGGTCATAAGGAACATTCTAATGCTCATCTGATTATGTTATTCTTGTTCGAGCCATCCGAATTTCTTCGGGAAAAATATGAATGATGGGATAGAGGTTCGATATACACCGATGCGGCATCGACCTCGACGTTGACATTGCTCTAGGTTAGTGTCCGTATCTCGATCGACTGTGCGAATTTGATATCTTTCCTAGCGTCAAATGCCGGTAGATACATGTAGGTGTCATTTTTATTCGTATATTTCCACTGAATACTTTGACATTGTGGCAGGATCTGATGTGAGTTCTAATCTTGATTTGTGACGATTTCTCACGAAACGATAATCGGATAGAAATTCCGCCAAGGGAAAATATATCAGAGTGGTAGCCTTCATGTTCGTATTACTCGGGATCTGCGAACGTCCAGTCTACCGTCCGACTAGGATATCGGTTTGCAGTATAAAAAAAAATTACTTGCGCTCCAGGCCTCATTCAGATTCCATACAGCTCACAAAGTGGTTCGCTGATATTGGTAAATAGATATTTATAAATTCGAGTCGACGAAACGAACGAATCATAATGGCTGATACGGAAAATCAGAAATCTACTGCTTCGGCTACGACCGCCTCTTCGTCATCGGCATCGACGACGACGTCACCTCAAACACAGTCTCCTGTGAAGAAAGAGAAGAAAACAGCGAAATACGCTAAAGTGAAACCTTCACATCCGCCTACATCTGAAATGGTGAATAACGCCATCAAGGGATTGAAAGAAAGAGGTGGCTCTTCGCTACAGGCAATCAAGAAGTTCATCGCTGCCAACTACAAAGTGGACGCTGAAAAAGTTGCTCCGTTCATCAAAAAGTATTTGAAAGCTTCGGTTGTTTCTGGATCGTTGGTTCAGACGAAAGGAAAAGGTGCATCTGGTTCCTTCAAATTACCATCTGCGGTCTCAACTCTTTCCAAACCTTCGTCGTCAGGAGACAAGAATCTAAGCAATGCAACAGACAAGCCTAAAAAAAAAAAACAGTTGACGAAAAGCGCTGCCATTGCTGGTGATAAGTCGAAAGTAGCCAAAAGAGTATCTTCTTCGAAATCGAAAAAGGCAATTTCCGAGAAGAAACTTACCGCTGCTCCTCCTCCTCCGTCCAAGGCGAAGAAAGTTATTGCCGCCTCCGTCGAGGATAAAGAAATAGTCAAATCGGCAGCTAAGACTGCTTCGAGTGAGATCAAATCTCCTTCGAAGGCAAAAAAGTTGAACAAGGGAGGTGGTCCCACGAAGAAACCGAAGGCGCCAAAACCTAAAACTGTTAAGCCTGCTGCGACGGCGACTACTGCGACGAAATCCAAGAAAGCAGCGTCCCCAAAGAGGAAGAAGTAATTCGTCATCTGTCGAAGACAATGAATACGTCCCATTTCTCTCATTCGAAAAGTTGCGGAATCAAAAACCAATGGCCCTTTTCAGGGCCACCAATATGTTCTATAGAAATCTAGTTTGTTTCCACCAGTAATGATACCTATTTTGCTTTCAGTAGGATCGAAAATAAAATCTTTTCATCAAGGTTAATATTATTCAGAATGTCGAGACGGTTTGTTGTAATGGCCTAATTCGAATTGATAATATTCGATGATTCGAATATGTGGCCTGGATCATCAGGATTTAATATCGAAATCGTCAATGATGAATACAGGATTGCAATTCTCATTGATCTTACTTCACCGGGTGACTGTTCTTCATTTTTGTGGCTATATCACCACGGTACAATTAATATATATAATAGAAGTGTACAATAACTTCTAGCATAACGATCCAACACTTTACATTACACAATGACTTGGACTATGGACTTATCTGGTAGTGGAGCAAACATTTACGAATTCCATTGAATATAGTAGTGGTTCTGAAAAGAACCGATTTTTGTGTTTATGTTTTCACGCTCCAACTTTAGGCGCGTTCTCCTCTGATACGTCTGGCCAATTGGATATCCTTAGGCATAATGGTGACGCGTTTGGCGTGAATAGCGCACAAGTTAGTATCTTCGAAGAGACCAACCAAGTACGCCTCGCTCGCTTCTTGTAAAGCCATGACAGCCGAACTTTGGAAACGTAGGTCGGTCTTAAAATCTTGAGCGATTTCACGAACCAAACGTTGGAACGGTAATTTCCTAATAAGCAACTCTGTACTTTTCTGATAACGACGAATTTCACGTAGTGCAACTGTACCAGGTCTATAACGATGTGGTTTCTTCACTCCACCAGTAGCTGGTGCACTCTTACGAGCAGCTTTGGTAGCGAGCTGCTTGCGGGGAGCTTTACCTCCGGTAGATTTACGTGCCGTTTGTTTGGTACGGGCCATAACTAATATTATTATAATAATACGAAATAGGACTCGTGTAGCACGTACATACACTGACTGACGGAAGAATAACACAGTCGAATATCAGCGTTTATATATAGACGAGCTACGCTGTAACCGAACCATTTTCATTGGTCGATGTCGCTGAAGTGGGCGTTGCCATAATGTTTACAAAACTCGGCTCACAATTGCGTCCTCGGCACAGTTGCACTTGAGCGTCTCAGGTGATCGTATATTTCGTGTTGTCTTTGTTGAACTTCTAACAAAAGAAATAAACATGACCGGACGTGGCAAAGGTGGTAAAGGGTTGGGTAAAGGTGGAGCAAAACGTCATCGCAAAGTTTTGCGTGACAACATCCAAGGTATCACCAAACCGGCGATAAGAAGGTTGGCTCGTCGCGGTGGTGTGAAGAGAATATCAGGGTTGATCTACGAAGAGACCCGTGGGGTTCTCAAAGTATTCCTGGAAAATGTTATCAGAGACGCTGTCACTTATACTGAGCACGCCAAAAGGAAAACCGTCACTGCCATGGATGTCGTTTATGCTTTGAAACGTCAAGGCCGCACTCTCTACGGATTCGGAGGTTGAACAATCAAATCTTACGCCAATGACAAAAAAAAAACGGTTCTTTTCAGAACCACAACTTATCTTGTTTATGAATTCGTTCACATGCATCCATACATACATACATACATACATACATACATACATACATACATACATACATACATACATACATACATATATATATATATATATATACACATCTAACTTCAACGTATTGTAAGATAATTGAGTATATTGATACATATACGAAATTTGTATGTTTGAGTTGGGAAGACGTGGAGTCAAGAAGTGATGTAATTGCTTTCATTTCGAGAAATGAAATACTATCAATGCAACAGCGATAAGATATTTCACTCGTCAATTACATTCATATTTTCCACTAACATACTCGAAATTGAAGAACCCATTCACTTTTAACTTTTGTCTATTGATTGCTACTTTACGCCGCAACAATGATGAGCGTTAATTTAATCGTATATCTGATATAGAGTCGTTGAACAGCGGGTAGAAAATATACAAACGAATTCTTGAATTTTTTTTTGTGGTCCTTAAAAGGACCGATATTGACCTATTGATTGTCTGGTGAATGCATGCGCCTTAAGCTTTCTTCTCCGTTTTCTTCGGTAACAAGACAGCTTGGATGTTCGGCAGAACACCACCTTGAGCAATTGTCACACCCGACAGGAGTTTATTCAATTCCTCATCGTTCCTGATCGCCAATTGTAGATGACGTGGTATTATGCGAGTTTTCTTATTATCTCTGGCTGCGTTACCTGCCAGTTCCAGGACTTCGGCTCCCAAATATTCCATCACTGCTGCTAGATAAACTGGGGCTCCTGCACCTACACGTTCAGCGTAATTTCCTTTTCTGAGAAGACGATGGATCCTACCCACTGGGAATTGTAACCCGGCCCTACTGGAACGCGACTTTGCCTTTCCCTTAACTTTGCCTCCTTTTCCACGTCCGGACATTTTGATATCACGCTGTTGTCTGTCGTCTGTCTGATGCTACCGTTCAAACGGATCTGTATGTTTGAAAAACTTCGGTTACTAGTTTTATGTATATTGGTCGACCAATGGCAGCTCGAGAATTGATTCAAGGAAATGGGAGGGGCCTAAGAGAATATCGCCATCATTCTCGAATGGAAATGCGTAATAGTTGCGTAAACTTTCAACCTATTATGTGTATATCCGAATATCTTGAAGTTGAGAGATTGAAAGAAAATGTTGAAGTTCACCAGTAAGTGAAGTGATGAGCGGATGAATATGAAAATTGAGAGGAGGGACATGATGGTAGTACTTCAACCTCTAACAGTTCAAATTGACATGCCGAATTCTAATAAAAAAAAAAAAACATATATCGGCGGCGACGACGACGCCGGTCAACAACAGTTCGAAGGTCAGTTTGATAGTATAGTTCTGTATGTTGTTCCAAGACGATCGAATCTTAGTCATATACTTTTGTTCTAACAACTCATGGGTGATACTGAAGAAACAACTCAAGTTTGAAATCTAATATCATCAAGGACAGTACAAAATCGAAGTATGCTCGATTGAAATTACTCGTTTGCTCGTATAAAACGAATCGAGTATATAATCAGTAAATTGAGTTTTGAATCGTGTCATATTACACCTCTCTTCAGATTGATTCGACAATAGTATAGCTTGAAGAATATCATAAAAGATTAGGGATTTCCATAATTGTTTATAGATTATCATATTATGAAACCTTTGCCTGATTGATTTGCGATTATCATATTTTATTGGGTCTATAAATCAGTATGGAGTCTTGAAAGGGCCCATTCAACACCTTTCCGGATTTATCCGAAAATAGTACCACTTCAAGAAGATCATAGAGGATTGGGAATATCCCTAATTGATTTTCCATTATTATGTTATACAACCTTCAGACCAACGGACTCTCTCCGATGAATTCTTTCGTGGAGGGCGGAGTTTAAGAGAACGCTGTTGCTCCGTATGACTCTTCTCGAAATCAGTCTTCGACCATTGATAGCCTTGCATTCGGTTGGGCGGAGTCTAATGAAAAACAGTTTTCTCGTATATACATAATGTTTTTTCTAATATTAAGTTTGTATCCTGTGCTCGTCCGAGATCTCAGTTTGTTATTTCGATCAACATCAACATGCCTCCCAAAGCCAGTGGAAAAGCTGCGAAGAAAGCTGGTAAAGCCCAGAAAAATATCGCCAAAACCGATAAGAAAAAGAAACGAAGGAGGAAGGAAAGCTATGCCATCTACATTTATAAAGTCCTGAAACAAGTTCATCCCGACACTGGAATATCTAGTAAGGCGATGAGCATTATGAACAGTTTCGTTAACGATATATTCGAAAGGATTGCCGCCGAAGCCTCTCGCCTTGCCCATTACAACAAACGTTCGACCATCACGAGTAGAGAAATTCAAACGGCGGTACGTCTACTACTTCCTGGTGAATTGGCTAAGCACGCTGTTAGCGAAGGTACCAAAGCCGTAACCAAGTACACGAGTTCCAAATAATCTTATCGACGCATTGTATTAGTGATAAAAAAAACGGTTCTTTTCAGGACCACAAATAATATCTGAGAGAATTCGTCTTCCGATTCAACTCGTCTCACGTTTAAGGCGAAATTTTCTTGTTTTCGAAGTATCTTATATACGATAGATGATAATAAAAAGACAACGGCACGCGGTGTTCCCAAGCGGTCACCCATCCAAGTACTAACCGCGCCCGACGTTGCTTGACTTCCGTGATCGGACGAGTACGGGTATAATCAACGTGGTATGGTCGTTGCCGTAATTAAAAAAAAAAGTCAGTGGCGCGCGCAGGTGGATTTTTTAGGGTACTTCTGCGGTAAGCCTCCCCCTCCTACCCACCCTCCTTTTCCTCCTCCACATTCCTCCTCCACCGCCGCCTCTACATTTTCTGCCACCTCGTCATTCTACTCGAAGGTCGTTGATTGTCGTTGTTGTTAATGTTATTGTTCGTTATTTCCAAAACGCTCGTTGTTCTGGGGTGAAGGTTCTATAGATAGTAGACTATGATGTCCTTGTTCTCATAATGTCTGAAATATTCTTGGTGGTGGTGGTGGTGGTGGTGGTGGTGGTGGTGGTGGTGGTGGTGGTGGTGGTGGTGGTGGTGGTGGTGGTGGTGGTGGTGGTGGTGGTGGTGGTGGTGGTGGTGGTGGTGGTGGTGGTGGTGGTGGTGGTGGTGGTGGTGGTGGTGGTGGTGGTGGTGGTGGTGGTGGTGGTGGTGGTGGTGGTGGTGGTGGTGGTGGTGGTGGTGGTGGTGGTGGTGGTGGTGGTGGTGGTGGTGGTGGTGGTGGTGGTGGTGGTGGTGGTGGTGGTGGTGTAGGAGGTATACTATCAGAATCATGAATAATCGAAAGCTTTCTTGAGTGTGTTATTTTTGCTGAATCCATCCGATTCGCAATGAGAAAGATGATAATGAAGGAATAGAGTTTCAATACAAACCGATGCGGAGTTGGCCTAGAGGTTGACACTGCACTAGTTAAGTTGACGTATCTTGGTTGAGGATGAAAATTATATATTTTTCTTCGCGTCTCATGCTAGTAGATACATGTGGGTGTCATTATATATTCGTTATCCGTATTGTTAGGTAGTGCTTTGAGGTATATTTTCACTGACTATTCCAACGTTTTGGCCGAATCAGATGAGAGTTCTGATTTCGACTAGCAATGATTCTTTTCGATATGGACTCAGATGGGAGTTTAGCTAGAGGAAAATATATTTGGGATACCTTGTTCTCAATAACGATATCATTTTGTTTCCAACTTTGATTATATATCGACAACAGCCCAAATAAAATGTCTATACGCACACCACGCTAGCAGAATGGAAGCCGTCAATATCGTCTTATTCGGAATCGGCGAGCGTCCAGTCTTCCGTCCGACTTCGATATCACTTCGCCGTATAATAAAGAAATGAGTTTGGTTCGAGGTTTCATTCACATTCTATAAAGCTAAAGTAGTGGTCGTCGTTTGATATCACCAAATAGATATTTTCACATTCGATTCGAGAAGAACGAATCATAATGGCTGATACGGACAATCAGAATTCGACTGCTTCGGCTACGTCCGCCTCGTCGTCGTCGTCGTCGTCTTCACCTCAAACACTGTCTCCTGTGAAGAAAGAGAAGAAAACAGCAAAAAATCCTAGAGCAAAACCTTCCCATCCGCCGACTTCTGAAATGGTGAACAACGCCATCAAAGGATTGAAAGAAAGAGGTGGCTCTTCCCTTCAGGCAATCAAGAAATTTATCGCTGCCAACTACAAAGTGGACGCTGAAAAAGTTGCTCCGTTCATCAAAAAGTACTTGAAATCTTCAGTTGTTTCTGGATCGTTGGTTCAGACGAAAGGAAAAGGTGCGTCTGGCTCCTTCAAGTTAGCGTCTGCGGCTTCGGCTTCTTCCAAACCTTCGTCCGGAGAAAAGAAACGTAGCAATGCGGGCAGCAAACTCAAAAAATCGACTACGAAACGTGTCGCTGTTCCCGGGGATAAATCTAAATCAGTAAAAAAATTGTCTTCTCCGAAATCGAAAAAGACAATTGTCGAAAAGAAAACCACCGCTGCTGCTCCCCCTTCTAAAGCAAAAAAACTTGTTGCCTCTGTAGAGGAAAAAAAAGTCAGATCGACAGCTACGACTGCTTCTAATAAGATAAAATCTCCTTCAAAGGCGAAAAAGTCGAACAAGGGAGGTGGTCCCACGAAGAAACCGAAGGCGCCAAAACCTAAAACTGCCAAAGCGGCTGCGACGGCGACTACTGCGGCGAAATCCAAGAAAGCAGCGTCTCCAAAGAGGAAGAAGTAATTCGTCATCAGTCGAAGACAATGAATACGTCCCATTTTTCTCATTCGGAAATTGAGGACGCAATAACCAATGGCCCTTTTCAGGGCCACCAATATTTCCTATAGATTTCTTGTTTGTTTGCCTCGATGATAATACGTTTTTCTTTCAGTATGGTCAAAAAAAAACCTTCTCATCATGATATCATTCTGAATTTCGAGACGGTTTTTTGTTATGGCCTGATTTGAATTGAATTGATCGATGTTCGATTATTGTGACTATTCGAATATCTCCATTATTTCAGCAAGAATCATTCGAATGATCAGAACTTTTTATTCAAATATATTTTGAATTTCCCAGATTTCATAGGTAGGTATTGGGTAGAATTTGCGCAGGCCCACTTCTGAGCATTATTCAACAAATATTCATTAAATAGAAATTTTCATCCATCAATAACCAACAGAGATTTGCCTTTTTCACCAGCCACGAAATCCATCAGACGACACTAGCGTAGTAACAACAACCGCACCGAATCGAACAGATGGTTGAATGGATAGAATGAACAATCATTGTATCTGAGTTGTATTCGATTATTTCGAACGACTCTATGCTTCGGCGGTGAAAATACGCGGTTCACGTACAGTTTCTTCAAGATTCATCCGTTCGTCATCGAAATCCTAGTTTATGAATGTCGTTTCCAGACTCTCTGCAGCAACCATGATAGTAATCAATAAACTATGCATCTCTGCAAATCATGCAAATCTCTGATTCTATTCATGGTTTCCAATGAAACACCTGTAGCCTCAGATACTCCTTCATGAACCTTTAATACTACAATTGTTGACTTATTTCTACCATCACTTCTTACCTTCGCGAGAGGAATTCTTATTTCATCTGCCATAACTTCCGGCTATAAGAAGATTGGCTCGTTGCGGTGGTGTGAAGAGAATGTAAGGTTTAATCTACGAAGAGACTCGTGGAGCACTCGAAGTATTCCCGGAAAATGTTATCATACATACATACATACATACATACATACATACATACATACATACATACATACATACATACATACATACATACATACATACATACATACATACATACATACATACATACATACATACATACATACATACATACATACATACATACATACATACATACATACATACATACATACATACATACATACATAGTATCAACATAAATACTCATATTGAAGTATATAGGGTGGGGCCGTTTGACGGATGTGGAAGAATGTTTCTCAAGTATCGTTCTCTATGTTTGTCTTTCGGTTCCATTCTCCTGTCACTGCTGCATTCTGATTATGTCGAATTTGATCTCATTGTCTTATGGTGTATTATTATTTTTTTGGAATAATAAACGGATAAATTAGTGGTGGATGATGCGGGAGATGATTGTGTTTCAAATGATCTTTCTTCTTTCGTATCGTCGTCTTCTTTTTTGTCCGTCATCGACATGTATCATATATGTGTTATTCAGGAGAGAAGGATGTGATGGTGGAACTTACCCTCTCTCAGGTCAAATTCCAACCCCTTCGAGGTTACGATGTATATCAAGTTTCATGACTGGAAAGACCTTATCTCACACGTATAAGTATCAAAACCAGAAAAATATGGAATTTCGAAACTAGTGAGCTCCATGCCAGTGAGGAAAACACATCGACACTACAGCCGACGGACTCGAGGATTCATACGGAAACTCGTATCAACCTTCAGAGGAAATATAGACGAAGACGAGTAATATTTTGGTTCGCAATCACTACTGAGATATGTACAAATCCATCGTTGCATCGGAACGTATGAAATTCATTTGTATATAAAGCACTATTCACTTTCCGAAACTCGTATCTTCTGGGAGTCCGGTCTTTGCGGCTTCTCTTCTAAAGAAATATGTACGAGAACAAGTTCCATTCTGGTTTGCTATCACTGTTGAAATGCGAAAAAAAAATCATCGTTGCGTCGGTTCATATGGCATTCGTTTTCTATGGATAGCACACTTCACATTTCAACATTACATCTCCTATTTTTCGGCAACCTTCTGGAGGAAATATGGAAGGAAACGAGTATCATTTTTGTTCGCATTCACTATAGAGGTTCGTAGGTATGTATCGGTACGTTTGAAATTTGATTTCATGGTAACCACACTACACTTTCCAAAACTCTGTCTTCGGAGTCTCCGAACTTTTCGGCTCCCCTACGATAGGATTATGGACGAAAACGGATGACATTTCGGTGCACCATTACTTTCAAAATGCGTATGACTCAATCGTTGCACCGATACGTATTGAATTTATTTGGATAGAAAGCACGATATACTTTCCAAATTTCTATCTTCTCTGTCTTCAAACTTTGCGGCTTCCATCCTGAAGAATTTTGGACGGAAACAAGTTCTTTATTTGTTGTCGATCACTTTGAAATTCTAAAGAATTCATCGTTGCATCTGTACGTATGAAATGGGTTTTTATAAAAAGTACACTTCACTTTCCGAAACTATGTCTTTATGAGAATGTGTGGGAATCCATCGGTACGTATGAAATTAGTACACTTTACTTTCCAAAACCATGTCTCCATTGACTTCAGACTCCGCGGCTCCTCTTCGGATGAAATATGGACGAAATAGAACAGATCAGAATACGTTGGAGGTTCGTTTCCAATACGTCAACTCCGGCATCGTCCAAGCGTCGTCTGAGTTTCTAAGTTGAATTTCGAGACGGTTTTTTGTTATGGCCTGATTTGAATTGAAATGACGGACTCGAGGATTCAGACGGAAACTCGTATCAACCTTCAGAGGAAATATAGACGAAGACGAGTAATATTTTGGTTCGCAATCACTACTGAGATATGTACAAATCCATCGTTGCATCGGAACGTATGAAATTCATTTGTATATAAAGCACTATTCACTTTCCGAAACTCGTATCTTCTGGGACTCTGGTCTTTGCGGCTTCTCTTCTGAAGCATCGTCCAAGCGTCGTCTGAGTTTCTAAGTTGAAGTACGCTCCACTTTCCATTCAACGTAATGATCCATGTCCTATGGAAAGTGAAGTCCGAAATCAGACCGGTGTCAGAACAACATATCAAATTCTTAGTTGTTCTCATCGGAAACCTGTCACGTATATTCGATAAATGTATCGTTATGTATCACTATCATGTTCCATTCGAGAGGCGAGAGTTTCGTAGAGCGGAAATCGTATCCATATGGTTCGGAGTAACGACGAGCCAACCATAAGAACAATCATGTTCTCCATACGAAAGCGTTCGAACACGTCTTTGGGTCCGGTGCGCTTATATGTGGAGAGTCGACTCGACGGCGTGAGCTGTCGGGCGTTCTCTGCACCGGGACCACCTACTTGATGCACGATACGTTTAACTGTGCCAGTCATTTTTATTCGACTCGTGTATGTCAAGGCATACCTTCACCGTTCTACGGGTCCGACTATCAACATGGAACCAGATAATATTGCATTTTTGGTGTCGTGTTTGAGACTGTCCAATTCCCATAGTGCGTACGTGTTGGATGTCTAAAGTTGTCCCGGTTTGTTTATTTTACGTCTTCGTGCTAGGATGATGATGGCCTCTTCGTTGTTGTCGCACTAGCTTCGATTCGAGACGAATAAACATCTATCACAGCGAGATCGCGGATGCAGCAAGTGCTTAGCGCGAGCGGTCCTCATGCGATCAACCAAAAAAACGTGACAATCAAGTCACAAAAATATAACAAGCGATAACTCACCTCTGTCCGAGCGAGAATAAAATTAAACGTAACGATTCTTTCGAGAACACCGTGTCGCTTTCAATCTAGCGAAGGGTCGAGAGAATGTTCGAAATTTTTTATCGGTCGACGAAAACGGGGCGGATATATGGAATTCAAGCGCTGTCGTGTTGTTTCTCGTCCGAGATGCTGACAGCGGTAGCGCGGTTCTGTACATTGCAGTCTCTGTCGATCCGATGATAGTGTGATGTCGTAGTAATGCACACACGAAAACAGCTATTTCCGTCGAGCGTGGCGTTTCCGAAGTTTATCTTCGGTCTGACGCAACTCGAAACACGCACGTGAATATATACGGCTGTGTCTCTGTTACTACTACTACAACGCAGCAACGGAGACTGGTCTACTATATTCGTTATACGTAGAACAGCTCCCTGGTTGATCCTGCCAGTAGTCATATGCTTGTCTCAAAGATTAAGCCATGCATGTCTCAGTACAAGCCAAATTAAGGTGAAACCGCGAAAGGCTCATTAAATCAGTTATGGTTCCTTAGATCGTACCCACATTTACTTGGATAACTGTGGTAATTCTAGAGCTAATACATGCAAACAGAGCTCCGACCGGAGACGGAAGGAGCGCTTTTATTAGATCAAAACCAATCGGTGGCGGGTTCGCTCGTCATCGTACAACTTGGTGACTCTGAATAACTTTACGCTGATCGCACGGTCTCGCACCGGCGACGCATCTTTCAAATGTCTGCCTTATCAACTGTCGATGGTAGGTTCTGCGCCTACCATGGTTGTAACGGGTAACGGGGAATCAGGGTTCGATTCCGGAGAGGGAGCCTGAGAAACGGCTACCACATCCAAGGAAGGCAGCAGGCGCGCAAATTACCCACTCCCGGCACGGGGAGGTAGTGACGAAAAATAACGATACGGGACTCATCCGAGGCCCCGTAATCGGAATGAGTACACTCTAAACCCTTTAACGAGGATCAATTGGAGGGCAAGTCTGGTGCCAGCAGCCGCGGTAATTCCAGCTCCAATAGCGTATATTAAAGTTGTTGCGGTTAAAAAGCTCGTAGTCGAATCTGTGTCCCGCGCCGCTGGTTCATCGTACGCGGTGTCAACTGGCGTGCCGCGGGACGTCCTGCCGGTGGGCTTAGCTCGCAAGGGCGGCCCAACTCAATCCCGCCGCGGTGCTCTTCACTGAGTGTCGAGGTGGGCCGGCACGTTTACTTTGAACAAATTAGAGTGCTTAAAGCAGGCTAAAACTTCGCCTGAATACTGTGTGCATGGAATAATGGAATAGGACCTCGGTTCTATTTTGTTGGTTTTCGGAACCCCGAGGTAATGATTAATAGGAACGGATGGGGGCATTCGTATTGCGACGTTAGAGGTGAAATTCTTGGATCGTCGCAAGACGGACAGAAGCGAAAGCATTTGCCAAAAACGCTTTCATTGATCAAGAACGAAAGTTAGAGGTTCGAAGGCGATCAGATACCGCCCTAGTTCTAACCATAAACGATGCCAGCTAGCGATCCGCCGACGTTCCTCCGATGACTCGGCGGGCAGCTTCCGGGAAACCAAAGCGTTTGGGTTCCGGGGGAAGTATGGTTGCAAAGCTGAAACTTAAAGGAATTGACGGAAGGGCACCACCAGGAGTGGAGCCTGCGGCTTAATTTGACTCAACACGGGAAACCTCACCAGGCCCGGACACCGGAAGGATTGACAGATTGAGAGCTCTTTCTTGATTCGGTGGGTGGTGGTGCATGGCCGTTCTTAGTTGGTGGAGTGATTTGTCTGGTTAATTCCGATAACGAACGAGATTCTAGCCTGCTAACTAGGCGTTTTCGACATCCCAAAGGCCCGCCGGTTGAGGATTCGTCTTCTTCCGTGCGCGGTTTTTACTGTCGGCGTACAAACAATTCTTCTTAGAGGGACAGGCGGCTTTTAGCCGCACGAGATTGAGCAATAACAGGTCTGTGATGCCCTTAGATGTTCTGGGCCGCACGCGCGCTACACTGAAGGAATCAGCGTGTCCTCCCTGGCCGAGCGGCCCGGGTAACCCGCTGAACCTCCTTCGTGCTAGGGATTGGGGCTTGCAATTGTTCCCCATGAACGAGGAATTCCCAGTAAGCGCGAGTCATAAGCTCGCGTTGATTACGTCCCTGCCCTTTGTACACACCGCCCGTCGCTACTACCGATTGAATGATTTAGTGAGGTCTTCGGACTGAGCGCGGCGGCGTTTCGGCGTCGCCGATGCTTCGGAAAGATGACCAAACTTGATCATTTAGAGGAAGTAAAAGTCGTAACAAGGTTTCCGTAGGTGAACCTGCGGAAGGATCATTACAGCGTTTTTGTCGAAAAAAAACGACGAGTCTGCTGATTTCTTCTTTTTCGAATTAACTGTTGCCTCGTGCGACGGGGAAATATCGACGTGTGCTCCGGAGCGATCGAACTCTTCTCTATCTAGAGAGTGTCGTTTCTAAGTGGGTCGAGCACGACGATGGATCCTTTACTTTAGAACGATATGGTCGTCTTGGAGGTTTTCAATGAAGCGTGAAAACCATTTCAAAACGATCCCGACGAGATCGGCCGCTGTTCTGAGCGCGTGAAGCTCCAGGGCTTGCGCGCGAACATCGGTAAACGATATTGATCCGGGTACCTGGAAACGGCAAGTTATTGTGTGTCGATTCTTCTCGTCGTCCTTGCTCGATCAAGTGATAGGATGAAACGACGATGTATTATACGTCGAATGCTATTCAACATTCGAGCGGACGGATAGAAGATAAGCCAAACACGAAAACTTGATGTTTCGAAGGAACGCCGTTGCTTCGTGGTCAAAACATGCGTCTACATACACGCACACGTTACCGACCTACGAAGCGGTGGCTTTTCGAAGGTGTTGAAAGATGTTCGCCCGGCCGTCGGGATGGCTTACGCGCGTCCTCCTCGACGACGACCGAACGAAAGAAAGTCGCGCACGTTCTCCGTACGCCTCGTCTGAAATTGTACATGTGCTGTACCAAAACGAGATCGTTGAGCGCGACCGTAATTTCGATCGTAATTTGTGATTTACTAGCCACCTGACAGAGAGACGTCGAAAACGACGTCTGAAAAAATGATTACCCTGAACGGTGGATCACTTGGCTCGTGGGTCGATGAAGAACGCAGCTAATTGCGCGTCAACTTGTGAACTGCAGGACACATGAACATCGACATTTCGAACGCACATTGCGGTCCTCGGATACTGTTCCCGGACCACTCCTGGCTGAGGGTCGTATCTATTTCAAAGACTGCTCGGTTTTTCCGAACTATTTGTTCGGAATAACGTCGGAGCGAGTTGGACGTTTGACGTGCCGTCTTCGTTCTGTCGAAGAATTATTCTTCTCCAGACGATGACGACGCGGCGTCTCAAAACGCGAAAGCGGCATTTCGTTTCGTTTCCCATAACCGGGACGAAGCGATTCGCAGTGTTTGTGCACGACGACGTATCGAGCTATCGAACGTAGCTGCACCGTTGTCATTACGGCGATATATACGAGTTCACAGCGTCGCTCTTCGCGCGTTGCACGACCGTCGTGTCCGAGATTCTTTTGACAGAAATTCGATGACGTCGTCTGGTCTGTGCGTGCTGTCATCGAGCGCGTCAAACTCGTCGTCCGGTTTGCATGTCAACGTGAACGGCTGTTCGTACATTAGCCGATGCTGAGTCGTCGTAGTTGAACAAACGTCGAATATTTTTATTTTATCGACCTCAGAGCAGGTGAGACTACCCGCTGAATTTAAGCATATTATTAAGCGGAGGAAAAGAAACTAACTAGGATTCCCTCAGTAGCTGCGAGCGAACAGGGAAGAGCCCAGCACCGAATCCCGCGGCCGACCCTGGCCGCCGGGAAATGTGGTGTTAGGGAGGATCCGTTTATCCCGAGGTCGTGCGGTGCGTCCAAGTCCTTCTTGAACGGGGCCACAGCCCATAGAGGGTGCCAGGCCCGTAGTGACCGCTGCCGATCGCGGGAGGATCTCTCCTCAGAGTCGGGTTGCTTGAGAGTGCAGCCCTAAGTGGGTGGTAAACTCCATCTAAGGCTAAATATGACCACGAGACCGATAGCGAACAAGTACCGTGAGGGAAAGTTGAAAAGCACTTTGAAGAGAGAGTTCAAGAGTACGTGAAACCGTTCAGGGGTAAACCTGAGAAACCCGAAAGGTCGAAAGGGGAAATTCATTCGCGTTTCGTCTGCCGGCGGTGAGCGAGTGCGTGACGAACGGTGTTCGCGCCATTCGCGCTACTCGTTTTCTAGCACCGGTGTCGAACGCGTGCACTTTTCCCCTAGTAGGACGTCGCGATCCGTTGGGTGTCGGTCTAAGGCTCGAGGTGGAGCCCGCGAGGTCGCTTCGGCGTGTCGCGCGGACCCTCGAAATCCTGGCCGACTTGCTCGACGGTATAACGAAGGCGCGAGGCCGCTACTCAGTTAGCGTTCGGCTCGTGGCAAGCGCGTTCGG
>JARUHQ010000047.1:0-238888 GCA_029955515.1 Chrysomela aeneicollis | reverse complement strand
AACTGTTCTTCCGTTACACATACTAGCGACTGAATCGAACAGAAGGTTAAATGGTTAGACGAAACGATAATTGTATCTGAGTTGTATTCGATGATATCGTGATGATGTTTATATAGAAATACTCACCAGGTAACTGTTCTTCCGTTACACATACTAGCGACTGAATCGAACAGAAGGTTAAATGGTTAAATGGTTAAAAAGTATAACTATATAAACATAATCGAATAAAACCCAGATACGATGATTGTTCAATCTATCCATTCAACCTTCTGTTCGATTTGGACGCTCGTATGTAAAACGGGAATACCGTCACCTAGTGAGTATAACTATATATACAGCATAACATCATAATCGAATATAACCCAGATACTATCCATTCAACCTTCTGTTCGATTTGGTCGCTCGTATGTAAAACGGAAGAACAGTTACCTGGTGGGTATTGCTATATAAACATCATCACGATATCATCGAATACAACTCAGATACAATTATCGTGTCGTCTAACCAATCAACATTCCGTTCGATTCAGTCGCTAGTATGTGTAACGGAAGTACCGTCCCCTGGTAAGTATCACTATTTATACAGTATTGCGATATAATCGGATATCACATTGTTTAGTCTATCCATTCAACTTTCTGTTCGTTTCGGTCGCTTGTATGTATAACGGGAATACTGTCACCTAGTGAGTATAACTATATAAACAGCATAACATCATAATCAAATACAACCCAGATACAATGATTGTTCAATCTATCCATTCAACCTTCTGTTCGATTCGGACGCTCGTATGTAAAACGAAAGAACAGTTACCTGGTGAGTATTGCTATATAAACATCATCACGATATCATCGAATACAACAGAAACAATTATCGTGTCGTCTAACTATTCAACCTTCTGTTCAATTAAGTCGCTCGTATGTATAACGGAAGAACAGTTACCTGGTAAGTATAACTATATAAACATAATCGAATACAACCCAGATACGATGATTGTTCAATCTATCCATTCAACCTTCTGTTCGATTCGGACGCTCTTATGTAAAACGGAAGAACAGTTACCTGGTAAGTATAACTATATAAACAAAATCGAATACAACCCAGATACGATGATTGTTCAATCTATCCATTCAACCTTCTGTTCGATTCGGACGCTCGTATGTAAAACGGAAGAACGGTTACCTGGTGAGTATTACTATATAAACATCAACACGATATAATCGAATACAACCTAGATACGATTATAGTTTAGTCTAACTTTTCAACCTTCTGTTCAATTCAGTCGCTCGTATGTATAACGAATGAACAGTTACCTGGTAAGTATAACTATATAAACATAATCGAATACAACCCAGATACGATGATTGTTCAATCTATCCATTCAACCTTCTGTTCGATTCGGACGCTCGTATGTAAAACATGAATACCGTCACCTAGTGAGTATAACTATATATACAGCATAACATCATAATCGAATATAACCCAGATACTATCCATTCAACCTTCTGTTCGATTCGGTCGCTCGTATGTAAAACGGAAGAACAGTTACCTGGTGGGTATTGCTATATAAACATCATCACGATAACATCGAATACAACTCAGATACAATTATCGTGTCGTCTAACTATTCAACCTTCTGTTCAATCAAGTCGCTCATATGTATAACGGAAGAAAAGTTACCAGGTGAGTATAACTATATAAACATAATCGAATACAACCCAGATACGATGATTGTTCAATCTATCCATTCAACCTTCTGTTCGATTCGGACGCTCTTATGTGAAACGGGAGAACAGTTACCTGTTAAGTATAACTATATAAACATAATCAAATACAACTCAGAAACGATGATTGTTCAATCTATCCATTCAACCTTCTGTTCGATTCGGACGCTCGTATGTAAAACGGAAGAACAGTTACCTGGTGAGTATTGCTATATAAACATCATCACGATATCATCGAATACAACAGATACAATTATCGTGTCGTCTTACTATTCAACCTTCTGTTCAATTAAGTCGCTCGTGTGTATAACGGAAGAACAGTTACCTGGTAAGTATAACTATATAAACATAATCGAATACAACCCAGATACGATGATTGTTCAATCTATCCATTCAACCTTCTGTTCGATTCGGACGCTCTTATGTAAAACGGAAGAACAGGTACCTGGTAAGTATAACTTTATAAACAAAATCGAATACAACCCAGATACGATGATTGTTTAATCTATCCATTCAACCTTCTGTTCGATTCGGACGCTCGTATGTAAAACGGAAGAACGGTTACCTGGTGAGTATTACTATATAAACATCAACACGATATAATCAAATACAACCTAGATACGATTATAGTTAAGTCTAACTTTTCAACCTTCTGTTCAATTCAGTCGCTCGTATGTATAACGGAAGAACAGTTACCTGGTAAGTATAACTATATAAACATAATCGAATACAACCCAGATACGATGATTGTTCAATCTATCCATTCAACCTTCTGTTCAATTCAGTCGCTCGTATGTATAACGGAAGAACAGTTACCTGGTAAGTATAACTATATAAACATAATCGAATACAACCCAGATACGATGATTGTTCAATCTATCCATTCAACCTTCTGTTCGATTCGGACGCTCGTATGTAAAACGGGAATACCGTCACCCAGTGAGTATAACTATATATACAGTATAACATCATAATCGAATATAACCCAGATACTATCCATTCAACCTTCTATTCGATTCGGTCGCTCGTATGTAAAACGGAAGAACAGTTACCTGGTGGGTATTGCTATATAAACATCATCACGATATCATCGAATACAACTCAGATACAATTATCGTGTCGTCTTACTATTCAACCTTCTGTTCAATTAAGTCGCTCGTATGTATAACGGAAGAACAGTTACCAGGTGAGTATAACTATATAAACATAATCGAATACAATTCAGATACGATGATTGTTCAATCTATCCATTCAACCTTCTGTTCGATTCGGACGCTCTTATGTAAATCAGTCTATCCATTCAACTTTCTGTTCGTTTCGGTCGCTCGTATGTATAACGGGAATACTGTCACCTAGTGAGTATAACTATATAAACAGCATAACATCATAATCAAATACAACCCAGATACGATGATTGTTCAATCTATCCATTCAACCTTTTGTTCGATTCGGACGCTCGTATGTAAAACGGAAGAACAGTTACCTGGTGAGTATTGCTATATAAACATCATCACGATATCATCGAATACAACAGATACAATTATCGTGTCGTCTAACTATTCAACTTTCTGTTCAATTAAGTCGCTCGTATGTATAACGGAAGAACAGTTACCTGGTGAGTATAACTATATAAACAATCGAATACAACCCAGATACGATGATTGTTCAATCTATCCATTCAACCTTCTATTCGATTCGGTCGCTCGTATGTAAAACGGAAGAACAGTTACCTGGTGAGTATTGCTATATAAACATCATCACGATATCATCGAATACAACAGATACAATTATCGTGTCGTCTAACTATTCAACTTTCTGTTCAATTAAGTCGCTCGTATGTATAACGGAAGAACAGTTACCTGGTAAGTATAACTATATAAACATAATCGAATACAACCCAGATACGATGATTGTTCAATCTATCCATTCAACCTTTTGTTCGATTCGGACGCTCTTATGTAAAACGGAAGAACAGTTACCTGGTAAGTATAACTATATAAACAAAATCGAATACAACCCAGATACGATGATTGTTCAATCTATCCAATCAACCTTCTGTTCGATTCGGACGCTCGTATGTAAAACGAAAGAACGGTTACCTGGTGAGTATTACTATATAAACATCAACACGATATAATCGAATACAACCTAGGTACGATTATAGTGTAGTCTAACTTTTCAACCTTCTGTTCAATTCAGTCGCTCGTATGTATAACATAAGAACAGTTACCTGGTAAGTATAACTATATAAACATAATCGAATACAACCCAGATACGATGATTGTTCAATCTATCCATTCAACCTTCTGTTCAATTCAGTCGCTCGTATGTATAACGGAAGAACAGTTACCTGGTAAGTATAACTATATAAACATAATCGAATACAACCCAGATACGATGATTATTCAATCTATCCATTCAACCTTCTGTTCGATTCAGAAGCTCTTATGTAAAACGGAAGAACAGTTACCTGGTAAGTATAACTATATAAACATAATCAAATACAACCCAGATACGATGATTGTTCAATCTATCCATTCAACCTTCTGTTTGATTCGGACGCTCGTATGTTAAACGGAAGAACAGTTACCTGGCGAGTATTGCTATATGAACATCATCACGATATCATCGAATACAACAGATACAATTATCGTGTCGTCTAACTATTCAACCTTCTGTTCAATTAAGTCGCTCGTATGTATAACGGAAGAACAGTTACCTGGTAAGTATAACTATATAAACATAATCGAATACAACCCAGATACTATGATTGTTCAATCTATCCATTCAACCTTCTGTTCGATTCGGACGCTCGTATGTAAAACGGAAGAACGGTAACCTGGTGAGTATTACTATATAAACATCAACACGATATAATCGAATACAACCTAGATACGATTATAGTTTAGTCTAACTTTTCAACCTTCTGTTCAATTCAGTCGCTCGTATGTATAACGGAAGAACAGTTACCTGGTAAGTATAACTATATAAACATAATCGAATACAACCCAGATACGATAATTGTTCAATCTATCCATTCAACCTTCTGTTCAATTCAGTCGCTCGTATGTATAACGGAAGAACAGTTACCTGGTAAGTATAACTATATAAACATAATCGAATACAACCCAGATACGATGATTGTTCAATCTATCCATTCAACCTTCTGTTCGATTCGGACGCTCGTATGTAAAACGGGAATACCGTCACCTAGTGAGTATAACTATATATACAGCATCACATCTCAATCGAATATAACCCAGATACTATCCATTCAACCTTCTGTTCGATTCGGTCGCTCGTATGTAAAACGGAAGAACAGTTACCTGGTGGGTATTGCTATATAAACATCATCACGATATCATCGAATACAACTCAGATACAATTATCGTGTCGTCTAACCATTCAACATTCCGTTCGATTCAGTCGCTAGTATGTGTAACGGAAGTACCGTCTCCTGGTAAGTATCACTATTTATACAGTATTGCGATATAATCGGATATCACATTGTTCAGTCTATCCATTCAACTTTCTGTTCGTTTCGGTCGCTCGTATGTATAACGGGAATACTGTCACCTAGTGAGTATAACTATATAAACAGCATAACATCATAATCAAATACAACCCAGATACGATGATTGTTCAATCTATCCATTCAACCTTTTGTTCGATTCGGACGCTCGTATGTAAAACGGAAGAACAGTTACCTGGTGAGTATTGCTATATAAACATCATCACGATATCATCGAATACAACAGATACAATTATCGTGTCGTCTAACTATTCAACCTTCTGTTCAATTAAGTCGCTCGTATTTATAACGGAAGAACAGTTACCTGGTAAGTATAACTATATAAACATAATCGAATACAACCCAGATACGATGATTGTTTAATCTATCCATTCAACCTTCTGTTCAATTCAGTCGCTCGTATGTATAACGGAAGAACAGTTACCTGGTAAGTATAACTATATAAACATAATCGAATACAACCCAGATACGATGATTGTTCAATCTATCCATTCAACCTTCTGTTCGATTCGGACGCTCGTATGTAAAACGGGAATACCGTCACCTAGTGAGTATAACTATATACAGCATTACATCATAATCGAAAATAACCCAGATACTATCCATTCAACCTTCTGTTCGATTCGGTCGCTCTTATGTAAAACGGAAGAACAGTTACCTGGTGGGTATTGCTATATAGACATCATCACGATATCATCGAATACAACTCAGATACATTCATCGTGTCGTCCAACTATTCAACCTTCTGTTCAATTAAGTCGCTCGTATGTATAACGGAAGAACAGTTACCTGGTGAGTATAACAATATAAACATAATCGAATACAACCCAGATACGATGATTGTTCAATCTATCCATTCAACCTTCTGTTCGATTCGGACGCTCTTATGTAAAACGGAAGAACAGTTACCTGGTAAGTATAACTACAAAAACATAATCAAATACAACCCAGATACGATGATTGTTCAATCTATCCATTCAACCTTCTGTTCGATTCGGACGCTCTTATGTAAAACGGAAGAACAGTTACCTGGTAAGTATAACTATATAAACAAAATCGAATACAACCCAGATACGATGATTGTTCAATCTATCCATTCAACCTTCTGTTCGATTCGGACGCTCGTATGTAAAACGGAAGAACGGTTACCTGGTGAGTATTACTATATAAACATCAACACGATATAATCGAATTCAACCTAGATACGATTATAGTTTAGTCTAACTTTTCAACCTTCTGTTCAATTCAGTCGCTCGTATGTATAACGGAAGAACAGTTACCTGGTAAATATAACTATATAAACATAATCGAATACAACCCAGATACGATGATTGTTCAATCTATCCATTCAACCTTCTGTTCAATTCAGTCGCTCGTATGTATAACGGAAGAACAGTTACCTGGTAAGTATAACTATATAAACATAATCGAATACAACCCAGATACGATGATTGTTCAATCTATCCATTCAACCTTCTGTTCGATTCGGACGCTCGTATGTAAAACGGGAATACCGTCACCTAGTGAGTATAACTATATATACAGCATAACATCATAATCGAATATAACCCAGATACTATCCATTCAACCTTCTGTTCGATTCGGTCGCTCGTATGTAAAACGGGAATACTGTCACCTAGTGAGTATAACTATATAAACAGCATAACATCATAATCGGATACAACCCAGATACGATGATTGTTCAATCCATCCATTCAACCTTCTGTTCGATTCGGACGCTCGTATGTAAAACGGAAGAACAGTTACCTGGTGAGTATTGCTATATTAACATCATCACGAAATCATCGAATACAACAGATACAATTATCGTGTCGTCTAACTATTCAACCTTCTGTTCAATTCAGTCGCTCGTATGTATAACGGAAGAACAGTTACCTGGTAAGTATAATCGAATACTACCCAGATACGATCATTGTTCAATCTATCCATTCAACCTTCTGTTCGATTCGGACGCTCGTATGTAAAACGGAATAACAGTTACCTGGTGGGTATTGCTATATAAACATCATCACGATATCATCGAATACAACTCAGATACAATTATCGTGTCGTCTAACTATTCAACCTTCTGTTCAATTATGTCGCACGTATGTATAACGGAAGAACAGTTACCTGGTAAGTATAACTATATGAACATAATCGAATACAACCTAGATACGATGATTGTTCAATCTATCCATTTAACCTTCTGTTCGATTCGGACGCTCGTATGTAAAACGGAAGAACAGTTACCTGGTGAGTATGACTATATAAACATAATCGAATACAACCCAGATACGATGATTGTTCAATCTATCCATTCAACCTTCTGTTCGATTCGGACGCTCGTATGTAAAACGGAAGAACAGTTACCTGGTGGGTATTGCTATAAACATCATCACGATATCATCGAATACAACTCAGATACAATTATCGTGTCGTCTAACCATTCAACATTCCGTTCGATTCAGTCGCTAGTATGTGTAACGGAAGTACCGTCCCCTGGTAAGTATCACTATTTATACAGTATTGCGATATAATCGGCTATCACATTGTTCAGTCTATCCATTCATTTTTCTGTTCGTCTCGGTCGCTTTTATGTATAACGGGAATACCGTCACCTAGTGAGTATAACTATATACACAGCATAACATCATAATAGAATATAACCCAGATACTATCCATTCAACCTTCTGTTCGTTTCGGTCGCTCGTATGTATAACGGGAATACTGTCACCTAGTGAGTATATGAACAGCATAACATCATAATCGAATACAACCCAGATACGATGATTGTTCAATCTATCCATTCAACCTTCTGTTCGATTCGGACGCTCGTATGTAAAACGGAAGAACAGTTACCTGGTAAGTATAACTATATAAACATAATCGAATACAACCCAGATACGATGATTGTTCAATCTATCCATTCAACCTTCTGTTCGATTCGGACGCTCGTATGTAAAACGGGAATACGGTCACCTAGTGAGTATAACTATATAAACAGCATAACATCATGATCGAATATAACCCAGATACTATCCATTCAACCTTCTGTTCGATTCGGTCGCTCGTATGTAAAACGGGAATACTGTCACCTAGTGAGTATAACTATATAAACAGCATAACATCATAATCGAATACAACCCAGATACGATGATTGTTCAATCTATCCATTCAACCTTTTGTTCGATTCGGACGCTCGTATGTAAAACGGAAGAACAGTTACCTGGTGAGTATTGCTATATTAACATCATCACGATATCATCGAATACAACAGATACAATTATCGTGTCGTCTATTTATTCAACCTGTTCAATTCAGTCGCTCGTATGTATAACGGAACAACAGTTACCTGGTAAGTATAATCGAATACAACCCAGATACGATGATTGTTCAATCTATCCATTCAACCTTCTGTTCGATTCGGACGCTCGTATGTAAAACGGAAGAACAGTTACCTGGTGAGTATAACTATATAAACATAATCGAATACAACCCAGATACGATGATTGTTCAATCTATCCATTCAACCTTCTGTTCGATTCGGACGCTCGTATGTGAAACGGAAGAACAGTTACCTGGTGGGTATTGCTATATAAACATCATCACGATATCATCGAATACAACAGATACAATAATCGTGTCGTCTAACTATTCAACCTTCCATTCAATTAAGTCGCTCGTATGTAAAACGGAAGAACAGTTACCTGGTGGGTATTGCTATATTAACATCATCACGATATCATCGAATACAATTCAGATACAATTATCGTGTCGTCTAACCATTCAACATTCCGTTCGATTCAGTCGCTAGTATGTGTAACGGAAGTACCGTCTCCTGGTAAGTATCACTATTTATACAGTATTGCGATATAATCGGATATCACATTGTTCACTCTATCCATTCAACTTTCTGTTCGTTTCGGTCGCTTGTATGTATAACGGGAATACCGTCACCTAGTGAGTATAACTATATACACAGCATAACATCATAATCGAATATAACCCAGATACTATCCATTCAACCTTCTGTTCGTTTCGGTCGCTCGTATGTATAACGAGAATGCTGTCACCTAGTGAGTATAACTATATAAACAGCATAACATCATAATCGAATACAACCCAGATACGATGATTGTTCAATCTATCCATTCAACCTTCTGTTCGATTCGGACGCTCGTATGTAAAACGAAAAAACAGTTACCTGGTGAGTATTGCTATATAAACATCATCACGATATCATCGAATACAACAGATACAATTATCGTGTCGTCTAACTATTCAACCTTCTTTTCAATTCAGTCGCTCGTATGTATAACGGAAGAACAGTCACCTGGTGAGTATAACTATATAAACATAATCGAATACAACCCAGATACGATGATTGTTCAATCTATCCATTCAACTTTCTGTTCGATTCGGACGCTCGTATGTAAAACGGAAGAACAGTTACCTGGTGGGTATTGCTATATAAACATCATCACGATATCATCGAATACAACAGATACAATCATCGTGTCGTCTAACTATTCAACCTTCTTTTCAATTCAGTCGCTCGTATGTATAACGGAAGAACAGTCACCTGGTGAGTATAACTATATAAACATAATCGAATACAACCCAGATACGATGATTGTTCAATCTATCCATTCAACTTTCTGTTCGATTCGGACGCTCGTATGTGAAACGGAAGAACAGTTACCTGGTAAGTATAACTATATAAACAAAATCGAATACAACCCAGATACGATGATTGTTCAATCTATCCATTCAACCTTCTGTTCGATTCGGACGCTCGTATGTGAAACGGAAGAACGGTTACCTGGTGAGTATTACTATATAAACATCAACACGATATAATCGAATACAACCTAGATACGATTATAGTTTAGTCTAACTTTTCAACCTTCTGTTCAATTCAGTCGCTCGTATGTATAACGGAAGAACAGTTACCTGGTAAGTATAACTATATAAACATAATCGAATACAACCCAGATACGATGATTGTTCAATCTATCCATTCAACCTTCTGTTCAATTCAGTCGCTCGTATGTATAACGGAAGAACAGTTACCTGGTAAGTGAAACTATATAAACATAATCGAATACAACCCAGATACGATGATTGTTCAATCTATCCATTCAACCTTCTGTTCGATTCGGACGCTAGTATGTAAAACGGGAATACCGTCACCTAGTGAGTATAACTATATATACAGCATAACATCATAATCGAATATAACCCAGATACTATCCATTCAACCTTCTGTTCGATTCGGTCGCTCGTATGTAAAACGGAAGAACAGTTACCTGGTGGGTATTGCTATATAAACATCATAACGATATCATCGAATACAACTCAGATACAATTATCGTGTCGTCTAACCATTCAACATTCCGTTCGATTCAGTCGCTAGTATGTGTAACGGAAGTACCGTCTCCTGGTGAGTATCACTATTTATACAGTATTGCGATATAATCGGATACCACCCTGATACCTTGATTGTTCAGTCTATCCATTCAACTTTCTGTTCGTTTCGGTCGCTCGTATGTAAATCGGGAATACCGTCACCTAGTGTGTATAACTATATACACAGCCTAACATCATAATCGAATACAACCCAGATACTATCCATTCAACCTTCTGTTCGATTCGGTTGCTCGTAAGTATAACGAAAGAACAGTAACCTGGTGAGTATTTCTATATGAACGTCATCACGATATAATCGAATACAACTCAGGTACAATGATCATTCCGTCTATCCATCCAACCTTCTGTTCGATTGGGTCGCTCGTATGTATAACGCAAGAACAGTCACCTGGTGAGTATTACTATATAAACATCACCACGATATAATCGAATACAACTCAGTTACAATTATCGTTCCGTCTAACCATCCAACCTAATTTTCGATTCGGACGCTCGTATGTGTAACGAAAAAACCGTTACATGATAGGTGTAACTGAATATACAGCATAACGATATATTTGGATACAACCCAGATACAATGATTGTTCAATCTATCCATGCAACCTTATGTTCGATTCAGTCGCTCGTATGTATAACGAAAGAACAGTTACCTGGTGAGTATAACTATATGAACATAATCGAATACAACCCAGAAACGATGATTGTTCAATCTATCCATTTGACCTTCTGCTCGATTCGGTCGCTTGTATGTGAAAACGAAAGAACAGTTACCTGGTGAGTATTTCTATATAAACATCACCACGATATTATCGAATACAACTCAGTTCCAATTATCGTTTCGTCTGACCATTTAACCTTCTGTTCGAGTCAGTCGCTAGTATGTGTAACGGAAGTACCGTCACCTGGTTAGTATCACTATATATACAGTATTGCGATATAATCGGATACCACCCAGATACATTGATTGTTCAGACTATCCATTCAACTTTATGTTCGTTTCGGTCACTCGTATGTGAAACGGGAATACCGTCACCTAGTGTGTATAACTATATACACAGCATAACATCATAATCGAATACAACCCAGATACTATCCATTCAACCTTCTGTTCGATTCGGTTGCTCGTATGTATAACGGAAGAACAGTTACCTGGTGAGTATTTCTATATAAACATCACCACGATATAATAGAATACAACTCAGTTACAATTATCGTTTCGTCAAACCATTCAACCTTCTGTTCGATTCAGTCGCTAGTATGTGTAACGGAAGTACCGTCACCTGGTATGTATCACTATATATACAGTATTGCGATATAATCGGATACCACCCTGATACATTGATTGTTCAGTCTATCCATTCAACTTTCTGTTCGTTTCGGTCGCTCGTATGTGAAACCGGAATACCGTCACCTAGTGTGTATAACTATATACACAGCATAACATCATAATCGAATACAACCCATATACTATCCATCCAACCTTCTGTTCAATTCAGTCGCTCGTATGTAAAACGGAAGAACAGTTACCTGGTGAGTATAACTATATAAACATAATCGAATACAACACAGATACGATGATTTTTCAATCTATACTGAATTCAACCTTCTGCTCGATTCGGTCGCTTGTATGTAAAACGGAAGAACAGTTACCTGGTGAGTATTGCTATATAAACATCATCACGATATCATCGAATACAACTCAGATACAATTATCGTTTCGTCTAACCATTTAACCTTCTGTTCGATTCAGTCGCTAGTATGTGTAACGGAAGAACAGTTACCTGGTGAGTATAACTATATAAACATTATCGAATACAACCAAGATACGATGATTGTCAATCTATCTATTCAATCTCCTGCTCGATTCGGTCGCTTGTATGTAAAACGGAAGAACAGTTACCTGGTGAGTATTGCTATATAAACATCATCACGATATCATCGAATACAACTCAGATACAATTATCGTTTTGTCTAACCATTCAACCTTCTGTTCGATTCAGTCGCTAGTATGTGTAACGGAAGTTCCGTCACCTGGTAAGTATCACTATATATACAGTATTGCGATATAATCGGATACCACCCAGATACATTGATTGTTTAGTCTATCCATTCAACTTTCTTTTTGTTTCGGTCGCTCGTATGTAAAACGGGAATACCGTCACCTAGTGTGTATAACTATATACACAGCATAACATCATAATCGAATACAACCCATATACTATCCATCCAACCTTCTGTTCAATTCAGTCGCTCGTATGTATAACGGAAGAACAGTTACCTGGTGAGTATAACTAAATGAACATAATCGAATACAACTCAGATACGATGATTGTTCAATCTATCCATTCATCCTTATGTTCGATTCGGTTGCTCGTATGTATAACGGAAGAACTGTCACCTGGTTAGACATACTATATGATAATCATCACGATATAATCGAATACAACCCAAATACGATGATTGTTCAGTCTATCCATTCAACTTTCTGTTCGATGCAGTCGCTAGTATGGGTAACGGAAGTACCGTCACCTGGTTAGTATCACTATATATACAGTATTGCGATATAATCGGATACCACCCAGATACATTGATTGTTCAGACTATCCATTCAACTTTCTGTTCGTTTCGGTCGCTCGTTTGTGAAACGGGAATACCGTCACCTAGTGTGTATAATTATATACACAGCATAACATCATAATCGAATACAACCCAGATACTATCCATTCAACCTTCTGTTCGATTCGGTTGCTCGTATGTATAACGGAAGAACAGTAACCTGGTGAGTATTTCTATATAAACATCACCACGATATGATAGAATACAACTCAGTTACAATTATCGTTTCGTCTAACCATTTAACCTTCTGTTCGATTCAGTCGCTAGTATGTGTATCGGAAGTACCGTCACCTGGTATGTATCACTATATATACAGTATTGCGATATAATCGGATACCACCCTGATACATTGATTGTTCAGTCTATCCATTCAACTTTCTGTTCGTTTCGGTCGCTCGTATGTTAAACGGGAATACCGTCACCTAGTGTGTATAACTATATACACAGCATATTATCATAATCGAATACAACCCAGATACTATCCATTCAACCTTCTGTTCGATTCGGTTGCTCGTAAGTATAACGAGAGAAAAGTAACCTGGTGAGTATTTCTATATAAACGTCATCACGATATAATCGAATACAACTCAGATACAATGATCATTCCGTCTATCCATCCAACCTTCTGTTCGATTGGGTCGCTCGTATGTATAACGCAAGAACAGTCACCCGGTTAGTATTACTATATAAACATCACCACGATATAATCGAATACAACTCAGTTACAATTATCGTTCCGTCTAACCATCCAACCTAATTTTTGATTCGGACGCTCGTATGTGTAACGAAAGAACCGTTACATGGTAGGTGTAACTGAATATACAGCATAACGATATATTCGGATACAACCCAGATACAATGATTGTTCAATCTATCCATTCAACCATATGTTCGATTCAGTCGCTCGTATGTATAACGGAAGAACAGTTACCTGGTGAGTATAACTATATGAACATAATCGAATACAACCCAGATACGATGATTGTTCAACCTATCCTTTCAACCTTCTGCTCGATTCGGTCGCTTGTATGTGAAAACGATAGAACAGTTACCTGGTGAGTATTTCTATATAAACATCACCACGATATAATCGAATACAACTCAGTTACAATTATCGTTTCGTCTAACTTCAACCTTCTGTTCGATTCAGTCGCTAGTATGTGTAACGGAATTACCGTCTCCTGGTATGTATCACTATATATACAGTATTGCGATATAATCGGATACCACCCTGATACCTTGATTGTTCAGTCTATCCATTCAACTTTCTGTTCGTTTCGGTCGCTCGTATGTAAAACGGGAATACCGTCACCTAGTGTGTATAACTATATACACAGCATAACATCATAATCGAATACAACCCAGATACTATCCATTCAACCTTCTGTTCGATTCGGTTGCTCGTAAGTATAACGAAAGAAGAGTAACCTGGTGAGTATTTCTATATGAACGTCATCACGATATAATCGAATACAACTCAGGTACAATGATCATTCCGTCTATTCATCCAACCTTCTGTTCGATTGGGTCGCTCGTATGTATAACGCAAGAACAGTCACCTGGTGAGTATTACTATATAAACATCACCACGATATAATCGAATACAACTCAGTTACAATTATCGTTCTGTCTAACCATCCAACCTAATTTTCGATTCGGACGCTCGTATGTGTAACGAAAAAACCGTTACATGATAGGTGTAACTGAATATACAGCATAACGATATATTTGGATACAACCCAGATACAATGATTGTTCAATCTATCCATTCAACCTTATGTTCGATTCAGTCGCTCGTATGTATAACGAAAGAACAGTTACCTGGTGAGTATAACTATATAAACATAATCGAATACAACCCAGAAACGATGATTGTTCAATCTATCCATTTGACCTTCCGCTCGATTCGGTCGCTTGTATGTGAAAACGAAAGAACAGTTACCTGGTGAGTATTTCTATATAAACATCACCACGATATTATCGAATACAACTCAGTTCCAATTATCGTTTCGTCTAACCATTTAACCTTCTGTTCGATTCAGTCGCTAGTATGTGTAACGGAAGTACCGTCACCTGGTTAGTATCACTATATATACAGTATTGCGATATAATCGGATACCACCCTGATACATTGATTGTTCAGTCTATCCATTCAACTTTCTGTTCGTTTCGGTCGCTCGTATGTGAAACGGGAATACCGTCACCTAGTGTGTATAACTATATACACAGCATAACATCATAATCGAATACAACCCATATACTTTCCATTCAACCTTCTGTTCAATTCAGTCGCTCGTATGTAAAACGGAAGAACAGTTACCTGGTGAGTATAACTATATAAACATAATCGAATACAACCCAGATACGATGATTTTTCAATCTATACTGAATTCAACCATCTGCTCGATTCGGTCGCTTGTATGTAAAACGGAAGAACAGTTACCTGGTGAGTATTGCTATATAAACATCATCACGATATCATCGAATACAACTCAGATACAATTATCGTTTCGTCTAACCATTTAACCTTCTGTTCGATTCAGTCGCTAGTATGTGTAACGGAAGAACAGTTACCTGGTGAGTATAACTATATAAACATTATCGAATACAACCCAGATACGATGATTGTCAATCTATCTATTCAATCTCCTGCTCGATTCGGTCGCTTGTATGTAAAACGGAAGAACAGTTACCTGGTGAGTATTGCTATATGAACATCATCACGATATCATCGAATACAACTCAGATACAATTATCGTTTTGTCTAACCATTCAACCTTCTGTTCGATTCAGTCGCTGGTATGTGTAACGGAAGTACCGTCACCTGGTAAGTATCACTATATATACAGTATTGCGATATAATCGGATACCACCCAGATACATTGATTGTTTAGTCTATCCATTCAACTTTCTTTATGTTTCGGTCGCTCGTATGTAAAACGGAAATACCGTCACCTAGTGTGTATAACTATATACACAGCATTACATCATAATCGAATACAACCCATATACTATCCATCCAACCTTCTGTTCAATTCAGTCGCTCGTATGTATAACGGAAGAATAGTTACCTGGTGAGTATAACTAAATGAACATAATCGAATACAACTCAGATACGATGATTGTTCAATCTATCCATTCAACCTTATGTTCGATTCGGTTGCTCGTATGTATAACGGAAGAACTGTCACCTGGTTAGACATACTATATGATAATCATCACGATATAATCGAATACAACCCAAATACGATGATTGTTCAGTCTATCCATTCAACCTTCTGTTCGATGCAGTCGCTAGTATGGGTAACGGAAGTACCGTCACCTGGTTAGTATCACTATATATACAGTATTGCGATATAATCGGATACCACCCAGATACATTGATTGTTCAGACTATCCATTCAACTTTCTGTTCGTTTCGGTCGCTCGTATGTGAAACGGGAATACCGTCACCTAGTGTGTATAACTATATACACAGCATAACATCATAATCGAATACAACCCAGATACTATCCATTCAACCTTTTGTTCGATTCGGTTGCTCGTATGTATAACGGAAGAACAGTAACCTGGTGAGTATTTCTATATAAACATCACCACGATATAATAGAATACAACTCAGTTACAATTATCGTTTCGTCTAACCATTTAACCTTCTGTTCGATTCAGTCGCTAGTATGTGTAACGGAAGAACAGTCACCTGGTGAGTATAACTATATAAACATTATCGAATACAACCCAGATACGATGATTGTTCAATCTATCTATTCAACCTCCTGCTCGATTCGGACGCTCTTATGTAAAACGGAAGATTAGTTACCTGGTGAGTATAACTGAATGAACATAATCGAATACAACTCAGATACGATGATTGTTCAATCTATCCATTCAACCTTATGTTCGATTCGGTTGCTCGTATGTATAACGGAAGAACTGTCACCTGGTTAGACTTACTATATGATAATCATCACGATATAATCGAATACAACCCAAATACGATGATTGTTCTTTATATCCATTCAACCTTCTGTTCGACGCAGTCGCTAGTATGGGTAACGGAAGTACCGTCACCTGGTAAGTATCACTATATATACAGTATTGCGATATAATCGTATACCACTCAGATACATTGATTGTTCAGTTTATCCATTCAACTTTCTGTTCGTTTCGGTCGCTCGTATGTAAAACGGGAATATATAAACATCATCACGATATCATCGAATACAACAGATACAATTATCGTGTCGTCTAACTATTCGACCTTCTGTTCAATTAAGTCGCTCGTATGTATAACGGAAGAACAGTTACCTGGTAAGTATAACTATATAAACATAATCGAATACAACCCAGATACGAAGATTGTTCAATCTATCCATTCAACCTTCTGTTCGATTCGGACGCTCTTATGTAAAACGGAAGAACAGTTACCTAGTAAGTATAACTATATAAACATAATCGAATACAACCCAGATACGATGATTGTTCAATCTATCCATTCAACCTTCTGTTCGATTCAGACGCTCTTATGTAAAACGGAAGAACAGTTACCTGGTAAGTATAACTATATAAACATAATCGAATACAACCCAGATACGATATTGTTCAATCTATCCATTCAACTTTCTGTTCGATTCGGACGCTCTTATGTAAAACGGAAGAACAGTTACCTGGTAAGTATAACTATATAAACAAAATCGAATACAACCCAGATACGATGATTGTTCAATCTATCCATTCAACCTTCTGTTCGATTCGGACGCTCGTATGTAAAACGGAAGAACGGTTACCTGGTGAGTATTACTATATAAACATCAACACGATATAATCGAATACAACCTAGATACGATTATAGTTTAGTCTAACTTTTCAACCTTCTGTTCGATTCGGACGACCTTATGTAAAACGGAAGAACAGTTACCTGGTAAGTATAACTATATAAACATAATCAAATACAACCCAGATACGATGATTGTTCAATCTATCCATTCAACCTTCTGTTCGATTCGGACGCTCGTATGTAAAACGGAAGAACAGTTACCTGGTGGGTATTGCTATATAAACATCATCACGATATCATCGAATACAACTCAGATACAATTATCGTGTCGTCTAACTATTCAACCTTCTGTTCAATTAAGTCGCTCGTATGTATAACGGAAGAACAGTTACCTGGTAAGTATAACTATATATAAACATAATCGAATACAACTCAGATACGATGATTGTTCAATCTATCCATTCAACCTTCTGTTCGATTCGGACGCTCTTATGTAAAACGGAAGAACAGTTACCTAGTAAGTATAAATATATAAACATAATCGAATACAACCCAGATACGATGATTGTTCAATCTATCCATTCAACCTTCTGTTCGATTCGGACGCTCTTATGTAAAACGGAAGAACAGTTACCTGGTAAGTATAACTATATAAACATAATCGAATACAACCCAGATACGATATTGTTCAATCTATCCATTCAACCTTCTGTTCGATTCGGACGCTCTTATGTAAAACGGAAGAACAGTTACCTGGTAAGTATAACTATATAAACAAAATCGAATACAACCCAGATACGATGATTGTTCAATCTATCCATTCAACCTTCTGTTCGATTCGGACGCTCGTATGTAAAACGGAAGAACGGTTACCTGGTGAGTATTACTATATAAACATCATCACGATATCATCGAATACAACTCAGATACAATTATCGTGTCGTCTAACTATTCAACCTTCTGTTCAATTGAGTCGCTCGTATGTATAACGGAAGAACAGTTACCTGGTAAGTATAACTATATAAACATAATCGAATACAACCCAGATACGATGATTGTTCAATTTATCCATTCAACCTTCTGTTCGATTCGGACGCTCTTATGTAAAACGGATGAACAGTTACCTGGTAAGTATAACTATATAAACATAATCCAACCCAGATACGATGATTGTTCAATCTATCCATTCAACCTTCTGTTCGATTCGGTCGCTTGTATGTAAAACGGAAGAACAGTTACCTGGTGAGTATTGCTATATAAACATCATCACGTTATCATCGAATACAACTCAGATACAATTATCGTTTCGTCTAACCATTTAACCTTCTGTTCGATTCAGTCGCTAGTATGTGTAACGGAAGTACCGTCACCTGGTTAGTATCACTATATATACAGTATTGCGATATAATCGGATACCACCCAGATACATTGATTTTTCAGACTATCCATTCAACTTTCTGTTCGTTTCGGTCGCTCGTATGTGAAACGGGAATACCGTCACCCAGTGTGTTTAACTATATACACAGCATAACATCATAATCGAATACAACCCAGATACTATCCATTCAACCTTCTGTTCGATTCGGTTGCTCGTATGTATAACGGAAGAACAGTAACCTGGTGAGTATTTCTATATAAACATCACCACGATATAATAGAATACAACTCAGTTACAATTATCGTTTCGTCTAACCATTTAACCTTCTGTTCGATTCAGTCGCTAGTATGTGTAACGGAAGTACCGTCACCTGGTTAGTATCACTATATATACAGTATTGCGATATAATCGGATACCACCCAGATACATTGATTGTTCAGACTATCCATTCAACTTTCTGTTCGTTTCGGTCGCTCGTATGTGAAACGGGAATACCGTCACCTAGGGTGTTTAACTATATACACAGCATAACATCATAATCGAATACAACCCAGATACTATCCATTCAACCTTCTGTTCGATTCGGTTGCTCGTATGTATAACGGAACAACAGTAACTTGGTGAGTATTTCTATATAAACATCACCACGATATAATAGAATACAACTCAGTTACAATTATCGTTTCGTCTAACCATTTAACCTTTTGTTCGATTCAGTCGCTAGTATGTGTAACGGAAGTACCGTCACCTGGTATGTATCACTATATATACAGTATTGCGATATAATCGGATACCACCCTGATACATTGATTGTTCAGACTATCCATTCAACTTTCTGTTCTTTTCGGTCGCTCGTATGTGAAACAAGAATACCGTCACCTAGTGTGTATAACTATATACACAGCATAACATCATAATCGAATACAACCCATATACTATCCATTCAACCTTCTGTTCGATTCAGTCGCTCGTATGTATAACGGAAGAACAGTTACCTGGTAAGTATAACTATATAAACATAATCGAATACAACCCAGATACGATGATTGTTCAATCCATCCATTCAACCTTCTGTTCGATTCGGACGCTCTTATGTAAAACGGATGAACAGTTACCTGGTAAGTATAACTATATAAACATAATCAAATACAACCCAGATACGATGATTGTTCAATCTATCCATTCAACCTTCTGTTCGATTCGGACGCTCGTATGTAAAACGGATGAACAGTTACCTGGTGAGTATTGCTATATAAACATCATCACGATATCATCGAATACAACAGATACAATTATCGTGTCGTCTAACCATTCAACCTTCTGTTCAATTAAGTCGCTCGTATGTATAACGGAAGAACAGTTACCTGGTAAGTATAACTATATAAACATAATCAAATACAACCCAGATACGATGATTGTTCAATCTATCCACTCAACCTTCTGTTCGATTCGGACGCTCGTATGTAAAACGGAAGAACAGTTACCTGGTGAGTATTGCTATATAAACATCATCACGATATTATCGAATACAACAGATAGAATTATCGTGTCGTCTAACTATTCAACCTTCTGTTCAATTTAGTCGCTCGTATGTATAACGGAAGAACAGTTACCTGGTAAGTATAACTATATAAACATAATCAAATACAACCCAGATACGATGATTGTTCAATCTATCCATTCAACCTTCTGTTCGATTCGGACGCTCGTATGTAAAACGGAAGAACAGTTACCTGGTGGGTATTGCTATATAAACATCAACACGATATAATCGATTACAACCTAGATACGATAATTGTTCAATCTATTCATTCAACCTTCTGTTCGATTCGGACGCTCGTATGCAAAAAGGAAGAACAGTTACCTGGTGAGTATAACTATATAAACATCAACACGATATAATCGAATACAACCTAGATACTATGATTGTTCAATCTATTCATTCAACCTTCTGTTCGATTCGGACGCTCTTATGTGAAACGGAAGAACAGTTACCTGGTAAGTATAACTATATAAACATAATCAAATACAACCCAGATACGAAGATTGTTCAATCTATCCATTCAACCTTCTGTTCGATTCGGACGCTCGTATGTAAAACAGAAGAACAGTTACCTGGTGAGTATTGCTATATAAACATCATCACGATATCATCGAATACAACAGATACAATTATCGTGTCGTCTAACTATTCAACCTTCTGTTCAATTAAGTCGCTCGTATGTATAACGGAAGAACAGTTACCTGGTGAGTATAACTATGTAAACATAATCGAATACAACCCAGATACGATGATTGTTCAATCTATCCATTCAACCTTCTGTTCGATTCGGACGCTCTAATGTGAAACGGAAGAACAGTTACCTGGTAAAAATAACTATATAAACAAAATCGAATACAACCCAGATACGATGATTGTTCAATCTATCCATTCAACCTTCTGTTCGATTCGGACGCTCGTATGTAAAACGGAAGAACGGTTACCTGGTGAGTATTACTATATAAACATCAACACGATATAATCGAATACAATCTAGATACGATTATAGTTTAGTCTAACTCTTCAACCTTCTGTTCGATTCGGACGCTCTTATGTAAAACGGAAGAACAGTTACCTGGTAAGTATAACTATATAAACATAATCAAATACAACCCAGATACGATGATTGTTCAATCTATCCATTCAACCTTCTGTTCGATTCGGACGCTCGTATGTAAAACGGAAGAACAGTTACCTGGTGGGTATTGCTATATAAACATCATCACGATATCATCGAATACAACTCAGATACAATTATCGTGTCGTCTAACTATTCAACCTTCTGTTCAATTAAGTCGCTCGTATGTATAACGGAAGAACAGTTACCTGGTAAGTATAACTATATGAACATAATCGAATACAACCCAGATACGATAATTGTTCAATCTATCCATTCAACCTTCTGTTCGATTCGGACGCTCTTATGTAAAACGGAAGAACAGTAACCTGGTGAGTATAAAAATATAAACATAATCGAATACAACCCAGATACGATGATTTTTCAATCTATCCATTCAACCTTCTGTTCGATTCGGTCGCTTGTATGTAAAACGAAAAACAGTTACCTGGTGAGTATTGCTATATAAACATCATCACGTTATCATCGAATACAACTCAGATACAATTATCGTTTCGTCTAACCATTTAAACTTCTGTTCGATTCAGTCGCTAGTATGTGTAACGGAAGTACCGTCACCTGGTTAGTATCACTATATATACAGTATTGCGATATAATCGGATACCACCCAGATACATTGATTGTTCAGACTATCCATTCAACTTTCTGTTCGTTTCGGTCGCTCGTATGTGAAACGGGAATACCGTCACCTAGTGTGTTTAACTATATACACAGCATAACATCATAATCGAATACAACCCAGATACTATCCATTCAACCTTCTGTTCGATTCGGTTGCTCGTATGTATAACGGAAGAACAGTAACCTGGTGAGTATTTCTATTTAAACATCACCACGATATAATAGAATACAACTCAGTTACAATTATCGTTTCGTCTAACCATTTAACCTTCTGTTCGATTCAGTCGCTAGTATGTGTAACGGAAGTACCGTCACCTGGTTAGTATCACTATATATACAGTATTGCGATATAACCGGATACCACCCAGATACATTGATTGTTCAGACTATCCATTCAACTTTCTGTTCGTTTCGGTCGCTCGTATGTGAAACGGGAATACCGTCACCTAGTGTGTTTAACTATATACACAGCATAACATCATAATCGAATACAACCCAGATACTATCCATTCAACCTTCTGTTCGATTCGGTTGCTCGTATGTATAACGGAACAACAGTAACTTGGTGAGTATTTCTATATAAACATCACCACGATATAATAGAATACAACTCAGTTACAATTATCGTTTCGTCTAACCATTTAACCTTCTGTTCGATTCAGTCGCTAGTATGTGTAACGGAAGTACCGTCACCTGGTATGTATCACTATATATACAGTATTGCGATATAATCGGATACCACCCTGATACATCGATTGTTCAGACTATCCATTCAACTTTCTGTTCTTTTCGGTCGCTCGTATGTGAAACAAGAATACCGTCACCTAGTGTGTATAACTATATACACAGCATAACATCATAATCGAATACAACCCATATACTATCCATACAACCTTCTGTTCGATTCAGTCGCTCGTATGTATAACGGAAGAACAGTTACCTGGTGAGTATAACTATATAAACATAATCGAATACAACCCAGATACGATGATTGTTCAATCTATACTGAATTCAACCTTCTGCTCGATTCGGTCGCTTGTATGTAAAACGGAAGAACAGTTACCTGGTGAGTATTGCTATATAAACATCATCACGATATCATCGAATACAACTCAGATACAATTATCGTTTCGTCTAACCATTTAACCTTCTGTTCGATTCTGTCGCTAGTATGTGTAACGGAAGAACAGTTACCTGGTGAGTATAACTATATAAACATAATCGAATACAACCCAGATACGATGATTGTTCAATCTATCCATTCGACCTTCTGCTCGATTCGGTCGCTTGTATGTGAAAACGAAAGAACAGTTACCTGGTGAGTATTTCTATATAAACATCACCACGATATGATCGAATACAACTCAGTTTCAATTATTGTTTCGTCTAACCATTTAACCTTCTGTTCGATTCAGTCGCTAGTATGTGTAACGGAAGTACCGTCACCTGGTTAGTATCACTATATATACAGTATTGCGATATAATCGGATACCACCCAGATACATTGATTGTTCAGACTATCCATTCAACTTTCTGTTCGTTTCGGTCGCTCGTATGTGAAACGGGTATACCGTCACCTAGTGTGTATAACTATATATACAGCATAACATCATAATCGAATACAACCCATATACTATCCATTCAACCTTCTGTTCGATTCGGTTGCTCGTATGTATAACGGATGAACAGTTACCTGGTGAGTATAACTATATAAACATCACCACGATATAATAGAATACAACTCAGTTACAATTATCGTTTCGTCTAACCATTTAACCTTCTGTTCGATTCAGTCGCTAGTATGTGTAACGGAAGTACCGTCACCTGGTATGTATCACTATATATACAGTATTGCGATATAATCGGATACCACCCTGATACATTGATTGTTCAGACTATCCATTCAACTTTCTGTTCGTTTCGGTCGCTCGTATGTAAAACAAGAATACCGTCAGTTAGTGTGTATAACTATATACACAGCATAACATCATAATCGAATACAACCCATATACTATCCATTCAACCTTCTGTTCAATTCAGTCGCTCGTATGTGTAACGGAAGAACAGTTACCTGGTGAGTATAACTATATAAACATAATCGAATACAACCCAGATACGATGATTGTTCAATCTATCCATTTGACCTTCTGCTCGATTCGGTCGCTTGTATGTGAAAACGAAATAACAGTTACCTGGTGAGTATTTCTATATAAACATCACCACGATATAATCGAATACAACTCAGTTTCAATTATCGTTTCGTCTAACCATTTAACCTTCTGTTCGATTCAGTCGCTAGTATGTGTAACGGAAGAACAGTTACCTGGTGAGTATAACTATATAAACAAAATCGAATACAACCCAGATACGATGATTGTTCAATCTATCCTTTTGACCTTCTGCTCGATTCGGTCGCTTGTATGTAAAAACGAAAGAACAGTTACCTGGTGAGTATTTCTATATAAACATCACCACGATATAATCGAATACAACTCAGTTTCAATTATCGTTTCGTCTAACCATTTAACCTTCTGTTCGATTCAGTCGCTAGTATGTGTAACGGAAGTACCGTCACCTGGTTAGTATCACTATATATACAGTATTGCGATATAATCGGATACCACCCAGATACATTGATTGTTCAGACTATCCATTCAACTTTCTGTTCGTTTCGGTCGCTCGTATGTGAAACGGGAATACCGTCACCTAGTGTGTTTAACTATATACACAGCATAACATCATAATCGAATACAACCCAGATACTATCCATTCAACCTTCTGTTCGATTCGGTTGCTCGTATGTATAACGGAAGAACAGTAACCTGGTGAGTATTTCTCAATAAACATCACCACGATATAATAGAATACAACTCAGTTACAATTATCGTTTCGTCTAACCATTCAACCTTCTGTTCGATTCAGTCGCTAGTATGTGTTACGGAAGTACCGTCACCTGGTATGTATCACTATATATACAGTATTGCGATATAATCGGATACCACCCTGATACATTGATTGTTCAGACTATCCATTCAACTTTCTGTTCGTTTCGGTCGCTCGTATGTGAAACAAGAATACCGTCACCTAGTGTGTATAACTATATACACAGCATAACATCATAATCGAATACAACCCATATACTATCCATTCAACCTTCTGTTCAATTCAGTCGCTCGTATGTATAACGGCAGAACAGTTACCTGGTGAGTATAACTATATAAACATAATCGAATACAACCCAGATACGATGATTGTTCAATCTATACTGAATTCAACCTTCTGCTCGATTCGGTCGCTTGTATGTAAAACGGAAGAACAGTTACCTGGTGAGTATTGCTATATAAACATCATCACGATATCATCGAATCCAACTCAGATACAATTATCGTTTCGTCTAACCATTTAACCTTCTGTTCGATTCAGTCGCAAGTATGTGTAACGGAAGAACAGTTACCTGGTGAGTATAACTATATAAACATTATCGAATACAACCCAGATACGATGATTGTTCAATCTATCCATTTGACCTTCTGCTCGATTCGGTCGCTTGTATGTGAAAACGAAAGAACAGTTACCTGGTGAGTATTTCTATATAAACATCACCACGATATAATCGAATACAACTCAGTTTCAATTATCGTTTCGTCTAACCATTTAACCTTCTGTTCGATTCAGTCGCTAGTATGTGTAACGGAAGAACAGTTACCTGGTGAGTATAACTATATAAACATAATCGAATACAACCCAGATACGATGATTGTTCAATCTATCCATTTGACCTTCTGCTCGATTCGGTCGCTTGTATGTGAAAACGAAAGAACAGTTACCTGGTGAGTATTTCTATATAAACATCACCACGATATAATCGAATACAGCTCAGTTTAAATTATCGTTTCGTCTAACCATTTAACCTTCTGTTCGATTCAGTTGCTAGTATGTGTAACGGAAGTACCGTCACCTGGTATGTATCACTATATATACAGTATTGCGATATAATCGGATACCACCCTGATACATTGATTGTTCAGACTATCCATTCAACTTTCTGTTCTTTTCGGTCGCTCGTATGTGAAACAAGAATACCGTCACCTAGTGTGTATAACTATATACACAGCATAACATCATAATCGAATACAACCCATATACTATCCATTCAACCTTCTGTTCGATTCAGTCGCTCGTATGTATAACGGCAGAACAGTTACCTGGTGAGTATAACTATATAAACATAATCGAATACAACCCAGATACGATGATTGTTCAATCTATACTGAATTCAACCTTCTGCTCGATTCGGTCGCTTGTATGTAAAACGGAAGAACAGTTACCTGGTGAGTATTGCTATATAAACATCATCACGATATCATCGAATACAACTCAGATACAATTATCGTTTCGTCTAACCATTTAACCTTCTGTTCGATTCAGTCGCAAGTATGTGTAACGGAAGAACAGTTACCTGGTGAGTATAACTATATAAACATTATCGAATACAACCCAGATACGATGATTGTTCAATCTATCCATTTGACCTTCTGCTCGATTCGGTCGCTTGTATGTGAAAACGAAAGAACAGTTACCTGATGAGTATTTCTATATAAACATCACCACGATATAATCGAATAAAACTCAGTTTCAATTATCGTTTCGTCTAACCATTTAACCTTCTGTTCGATTCAGTCGCTAGTATGTGTAACGGAAGAACAGTTACCTGGTGAGTATAACTATATAAACATAATCGAATACAACCCAGATACGATGATTGTTCAATCTATCCATTTGACCTTCTGCTCGATTCGGTCGCTTGTATGTGAAAACGAAAGAACAGTTACCTGGTGAGTATTTCTATATAAACATCACCACGATATAATCGAATACAGCTCAGTTTAAATTATCGTTTCGTCTAACCATTCAACCTTCTGTTCGATTCAGTTGCTAGTATGTGTAACGGAAGTACCGTCACCTGGTTAGTATCACTATATATACAGTATTGCGATATAATCGGATACCACCCAGATACATTGATTGTTCAGACTATCCATTCAACTTTCTGTTCGTTTCGGTCGCTCGTATGTGAAACGGGAATACCGTCAACTAGTGTATTTAACTATATACACAGCATAACATCATAATCGAATACAACCCAGATACTATCCATTCAACCTTCTGTTCGATTCGGTTGCTCGTATGTATAACGGAAGAACAGTAACCTGGTGAGTATTTCTCAATAAACATCACCACGATATAATAGAATACAACTCAGTTACAATTATCGTTTCGTCTAACCATTTAACCTTCTGTTCGATTCAGTCGCTAGTATGTGTAACGGAAGTACCGTCACCTGGTATGTATCACTATATATACAGTATTGCGATATAATCGGATACCACCCTGATACATTGATTGTTGAGACTATCCATTCAACTTTCTGTTCGTTTCGGTCGCTCGTATGTAAAACAAGAATACCGTCACCTAGTGTGTATAACTATATACACAGCATAACATCATAATCGAATACAACCCATATACTATCCATTCAACCTTCTGTTCAATTCAGTCGCTCGTATGTATAACGGAAGAACAGTTACCTGGTGAGTATAACTATATAAACATAATCGAATACAACCCAGATACGATGATTGTTCAATCTATACTGAATTCAACCTTCTGCTCGATTCGGTCGCTTGTATGTGAAACGGAAGAACAGTTACCTGGTGAGTATTGCTATATAAACATCATCACGATATCATCGAATACAACTCAGATACAATTATCGTGTCGTCTAACTATTCAACCTTCTGTTCAATTAAGTCGCTCGTATGTATAACGGAAGAACAGTTACCTGGTAAGTATAACTATATAAACATAATCAAATACAACCCAGATACGATGATTGTTCAATCTATCCATTCAACCTTCTGTTCGATTCGGACGCTCGTATGTAAAACGGAAGAACAGTTACCTGGTGAGTATTGCTATATAAACATCATCACGATATTATCGAATACAACAGATAGAATTATCGTGTCGTCTAACTATTCAACCTTCTGTTCAATTGAGTCGCTCGTATGTATAACGGAAGAACAGTTACCTGGTAATTATAACTATATAAACATAATCAAATACAACCCAGATACGATGATTGTTCAATCTATTCATTCAACCTTCTGTTCGATTCGGACGCTCGTATGCAAAAAGGAAGAACAGTTACCTGGTGAGTATAACTATATAAACATCAACACGATATAATCGAATACAACCTAGATAATATGATTGTTCAATCTATTCATTCAACCTTCTGTTCGATTCGGACGCCCTTATGTAAAACGGAAGAACAGTTACCTGGTAAGTATAACTATATAAACATAATCAAATACAACCCAGATACGAAGATTGTTCAATCTATCCATTCAACCTTCTGTTCGATTCGGACGCTCGTATGTAAAACAGAAGAACAGTTACCTGGTGAGTATTGCTATATAAACATCATCACGATATCATCGAATACAACAGATACAATTATCGTGTCGTCTAACTATTCAACCTTCTGTTCAATTAAGTCGCTCGTATGTATAACGGAAGAACAGTTACCTGGTGAGTATAACTATATAAACATAATCGAATACAACCCAGATACGATGATTGTTCAATCTATACTGAATTCAACCTTCTGCTCGATTCGGTCGCTTGTATGTAAAACGGAAGAACAGTTACCTGGTGAGTATTGCTATATAAACATCATCACGATATCATCGAATACAACTCAGATACAATTATCGTTTCGTCTAACCATTTAACCTTCTGTTCGATTCAGTCGCTAGTATGTGTAACGGAAGAACAGTTACCTGGTGAGTATAACTATATAAACATAATCGAATACAACCCAGATACGATGATTGTTCAATCTATCCATTTGACCTTCTGCTCGATTCGGTCGCTTGTATGTGAAAACGAAAGAACAGTTACCTGGTGAGTATTTCTATATAAACATCACCACGATATGATCGAATACAACTCAGTTTCAATTATTGTTTCGTCTAACCATTTAACCTTCTGTTCGATTCAGTCGCTAGTATGTGTAACGGAAGTACCGTCACCTGGTTAGTATCACTATATATACAGTATTGCGATATAATCGGATACCACCCAGATACATTGATTGTTCAGACTATCCATTCAACTTTCTGTTCGTTTCGGTCGCTCGTATGTGAAACGGGTATACCGTCACCTAGTGTGTATAACTATATACACAGCATAACATCATAATCGAATACAACCCATATACTATCCATTCAACCTTCTGTTCGATTCGGTTGCTCGTATGTATAACGGATGAACAGTTACCTGGTGAGTATAACTATATAAACATCACCACGATATAATAGAATACAACTCAGTTACAATTATCGTTTCGTCTAACAATTTAAACTTCTGTTCGATTCAGTAGCTAGTATGTGTAACGGAAGTACCGTCACCTGGTATGTATCACTATATATACAGCATTGCGATATAATCGGATACCACCCTGATACATTGATTGTTCAGACTATCCATTCAACTTTCTGTTCGTTTCGGTCGCTCGTATGTAAAACAAGAATACCGTCAGTTAGTGTGTATAACTATATACACAGCATAACATCATAATCGAATACAACCCATATACTATCCATTCAACCTTCTGTTCAATTCAGTCGCTCGTATGTGTAACGGAAGAACAGTTACCTGGTGAGTATAACTATATAAACATAATCGAATACAACCCAGATACGATGATTGTTCAATCTATCCATTTGACCTTCTGCTCGATTCGGTCGCTTGTATGTGAAAACGAAAGAACAGTTACCTGGTGAGTATTTCTATATAAACATCACCACGATATAATCGAATACAACTCAGTTTCAATTATCGTTTCGTCTAACCATTTAACCTTCTGTTCGATTCAGTCGCTAGTATGTGTAACGGAAGAACAGTTACCTGGTGAGTATAACTATATAAACATAATCGAATACAACCCAGATACGATGATTGTTCAATCTATCCATTTGACCTTCTGCTCGATTCGGTCGCTTGTATGTGAAAACGAAAGAACAGTTACCTGGTGAGTATTTCTATATAAACATCACCACGATATAATCGAATACAACTCAGTTTCAATTATCGTTTCGTCTAACCATTTAACTTTCTGTTCGATTCAGTCGCTAGTATGTGTAACGGAAGTACCGTCACCTGGTTAGTATCACTATATATACAGTATTGCGATATAATCGGATACCACCCAGATACATTGATTGTTCAGACTATCCATTCAACTTTCTGTTCGTTTCGGTCGCTCGTATGTGAAACGGGAATACCGTCACCTAGTGTGTTTAACTATATACACAGCATAACATCATAATCGAATACAACCCAGATACTATCCATTCAACCTTCTGTTCGATTCGGTTGCTCGTATGTATAACGGAAGAACAGTAACCTGGTGAGTATTTCTCAATAAACATCACCACGATATAATAGAATACAACTCAGTTACAATTATCGTTTCGTCTAACCATTCAACCTTCTGTTCGATTCAGTCGCTAGTATGTGTAACGGAAGTACCGTCACCTGGTATGTATCACTATATATACAGTATTGCGATATAATCGGATACCACCCTGATACATTGATTGTTCAGACTATCCATTCAACTTTCTGTTCGTTTCGGTCGCTCGTATGTGAAACAAGAATACCGTCACCTAGTGTGTATAACTATATACACAGCATAACATCATAATCGAATACAACCCATATACTATCCATTCAACCTTCTGTTCAATTCAGTCGCTCGTATGTATAACGGCAGAACAGTTACCTGGTGAGTATAACTATATAAACATAATCGAATACAACCCAGATACGATGATTGTTCAATCTATACTGAATTCAACCTTCTGCTCGATTCGGTCGCTTGTATGTAAAACGGAAGAACAGTTACCTGGTGAGTATTGCTATATAAACATCATCACGATATCATCGAATCCAACTCAGATACAATTATCGTTTCGTCTAACCATTTAACCTTCTGTTCGATTCAGTCGCAAGTATGTGTAACGGAAGAACAGTTACCTGGTGAGTATAACTATATAAACATTATCGAATACAACCCAGATACGATGATTGTTCAATCTATCCATTTGACCTTCTGCTCGATTCGGTCGCTTGTATGTGAAAACGAAAGAACAGTTACCTGGTGAGTATTTCTATATAAACATCACCACGATATAATCGAATACAACTCAGTTTCAATTATCGTTTCGTCTAACCATTTAACCTTCTGTTCGATTCAGTCGCTAGTATGTGTAACGGAAGAACAGTTACCTGGTGAGTATAACTATATAAACATAATCGAATACAACCCAGATACGATGATTGTTCAATCTATCCATTTGACCTTCTGCTCGATTCGGTCGCTTGTATGTGAAAACGAAAGAACAGTTACCTGGTGAGTATTTCTATATAAACATCACCACGATATAATCGAATACAGCTCAGTTTAAATTATCGTTTCGTCTAACCATTTAACCTTCTGTTCGATTCAGTTGCTAGTATGTGTAACGGAAGTACCGTCACCTGGTATGTATCACTATATATACAGTATTGCGATATAATCGGATACCACCCTGATACATTGATTGTTCAGACTATCCATTCAACTTTCTGTTCTTTTCGGTCGCTCGTATGTGAAACAAGAATACCGTCACCTAGTGTGTATAACTATATACACAGCATAACATCATAATCGAATACAACCCATATACTATCCATTCAACCTTCTGTTCGATTCAGTCGCTCGTATGTATAACGGCAGAACAGTTACCTGGTGAGTATAACTATATAAACATAATCGAATACAATTCAGATACGATGATTGTTCAATCTATACTGAATTCAACCTTCTGCTCGATTCGGTCGCTTGTATGTAAAACGGAAGAACAGTTACCTGGTGAGTATTGCTATATAAACATCATCACGATATCATCGAATACAACTCAGATACAATTATCGTTTCGTCTAACCATTTAACCTTCTGTTCGATTCAGTCGCAAGTATGTGTAACGGAAGAACAGTTACCTGGTGAGTATAACTATATAAACATTATCGAATACAACCCAGATACGATGATTGTTCAATCTATCCATTTGACCTTCTGCTCGATTCGGTCGCTTGTATGTGAAAACGAAAGAACAGTTACCTGAAGAGTATTTCTATATAAACATCACCACGATATAATCGAATAAAACTCAGTTTCAATTATCGTTTCGTCTAACCATTTAACCTTCTGTTCGATTCAGTCGCTAGTATGTGTAACGGAAGAACAGTTACCTGGTGAGTATAACTATATAAACATAATCGAATACAACCCAGATACGATGATTGTTCAATCTATCCATTTGACCTTCTGCTCGATTCGGTCGCTTGTATGTGAAAACGAAAGAACAGTTACCTGGTGAGTATTTCTATATAAACATCACCACGATATAATCGAATACAGCTCAGTTTAAATTATCGTTTCGTCTAACCATTTAACCTTCTGTTCGATTCAGTTGCTAGTATGTGTAACGGAAGTACCGTCACCTGGTTAGTATCACTATATATACAGTATTGCGATATAATCGGATACCACCCAGATACATTGATTGTTCAGACTATCCATTCAACTTTCTGTTCGTTTCGGTCGCTCGTATGTGAAACGGGAATACCGTCAACTAGTGTATTTAACTATATACACAGCATAACATCATAATCGAATACAACCCAGATACTATCCATTCAACCTTCTGTTCGATTCGGTTGCTCGTATGTATAACGGAAGAACAGTAACCTGGTGAGTATTTCTCAATAAACATCACCACGATATAATAGAATACAACTCAGTTACAATTATCGTTTCGTCTAACCATTTAACCTTCTGTTCGATTCAGTCGCTAGTATGTGTAACGGAAGTACCGTCACCTGGTATGTATCACTATATATACAGTATTGCGATATAATCGGATACCACCCTGATACATTGATTGTTGAGACTATCCATTCAACTTTCTGTTCGTTTCGGTCGCTCGTATGTAAAACAAGAATACCGTCACCTAGTGTGTATAACTATATACACAGCATAACATCATAATCGAATACAACCCATATACTATCCATTCAACCTTCTGTTCAATTCAGTCGCTCGTATGTATAACGGAAGAACAGTTACCTGGTGAGTATAACTATATAAAAATAATCGAATACAACCCAGATACGATGATTGTTCAATCTATACTGAATTCAACCTTCTGCTCGATTCGGTCGCTTGTATGTGAAACGGAAGAACAGTTACCTGGTGAGTATTGCTATATAAACATCATCACGATATCATCGAATACAACTCAGATACAATTATCGTGTCGTCTAACTATTCAACCTTCTGTTCAATTAAGTCGCTCGTATGTATAACGGAAGAACAGTTACCTGGTAAGTATAACTATATAAACATAATCAAATACAACCCAGATACGATGATTGTTCAATCTATCCATTCAACCTTCTGTTCGATTCGGACGCTCGTATGTAAAACGGAAGAACAGTTACCTGGTGAGTATTGCTATATAAACATCATCACGATATTATCGAATACAACAGATAGAATTATCGTGTCGTCTAACTATTCAACCTTCTGTTCAATTAAGTCGCTCGTATGTATAACGGAAGAACAGTTACCTGGTAATTATAACTATATAAACATAATCAAATACAACCCAGATACGATGATTGTTCAATCTATCCATTCAACCTTCTGTTCGATTCGGACGCTCGTATGTAAAACGGAAGAACAGTTACCTGGTGGGTATTGCTATATAAACATCAACACGATATAATCGATTACAACCTAGATACGATGATTGTTCAATCTATTCATTCAACCTTCTGTTCGATTCGGACGCTCGTATGCAAAAAGGAAGAACAGTTACCTGGTGAGTATAACTATATAAACATCAACACGATATAATCGAATACAACCTAGATAATATGATTGTTCAATCTATTCATTCAACCTTCTGTTCGATTCGGACGCCCTTATGTAAAACGGAAGAACAGTTACCTGGTAAGTATAACTATATAAACATAATCAAATACAACCCAGATACGAAGATTGTTCAATCTATCCATTCAACCTTCTGTTCGATTCGGACGCTCGTATGTAAAACAGAAGAACAGTTACCTGGTGAGTATTGCTATATAAACATCATCACGATATCATCGAATACAACAGATACAATTATCGTGTCGTCTAACTATTCAACCTTCTGTTCAATTAAGTCGCTCGTATGTATAACGGAAGAACAGTTACCTGGTGAGTATAACTATATAAACATAATCGAATACAACCCAGATACGATGATTGTTCAATCTATACTGAATTCAACCTTCTGCTCGATTCGGTCGCTTGTATGTAAAACGGAAAAACAGTTACCTGGTGAGTATTGCTATATAAACATCATCACGATATCATCGAATACAACTCAGATACAATTATCGTTTCGTCTAACCATTTAACCTTCTGTTCGATTCAGTCGCTAGTATGTGTAACGGAAGAACAGTTACCTGGTGAGTATAACTATATAAACATAATCGAATACAACCCAGATACGATGATTGTTCAATCTATCCATTTGACCTTCTGCTCGATTCGGTCGCTTGTATGTGAAAACGAAAGAACAGTTACCTGGTGAGTATTTCTATATAAACATCACCACGATATGATCGAATACAACTCAGTTTCAATTATTGTTTCGTCTAACCATTTAACCTTCTGTTCGATTCAGTCGCTAGTATGTGTAACGGAAGTACCGTCACCTGGTTAGTATCACTATATATACAGTATTGCGATATAATCGGATACCACCCAGATACATTGATTGTTCAGACTATCCATTCAACTTTCTGTTCGTTTCGGTCGCTCGTATGTGAAACGGGTATACCGTCACCTAGTGTGTATAACTATATACACAGCATAACATCATAATCGAATACAACCCATATACTATCCATTCAACCTTCTGTTCGATTCGGTTGCTCGTATGTATAACGGATGAACAGTTACCTGGTGAGTATAACTATATAAACATCACCACGATATAATAGAATACAACTCAGTTACAATTATCGTTTCGTCTAACAATTTAAACTTCTGTTCGATTCAGTAGCTAGTATGTGTAACGGAAGTACCGTCACCTGGTATGTATCACTATATATACAGCATTGCGATATAATCGGATACCACCCTGATACATTGATTGTTCAGACTATCCATTCAACTTTCTGTTCGTTTCGGTCGCTCGTATGTAAAACAAGAATACCGTCAGTTAGTGTGTATAACTATATACACAGCATAACATCATAATCGAATACAACCCATATACTATCCATTCAACCTTCTGTTCAATTCAGTCGCTCGTATGTGTAACGGAAGAACAGTTACCTGGTGAGTATAACTATATAAACATAATCGAATACAACCCAGATACGATGATTGTTCAATCTATCCATTTGACCTTCTGCTCGATTCGGTCGCTTGTATGTGAAAACGAAAGAACAGTTACCTGGTGAGTATTTCTATATAAACATCACCACGATATAATCGAATACAACTCAGTTTCAATTATCGTTTCGTCTAACCATTTAACCTTCTGTTCGATTCAGTCGCTAGTATGTGTAACGGAAGAACAGTTACCTGGTGAGTATAACTATATAAACATAATCGAATACAACCCAGATACGATGATTGTTCAATTTATCCATTTGACCTTCTGCTCGATTCGGTCGCTTGTATGTGAAAACGAAAGAACAGTTACCTGGTGAGTATTTCTATATAAACATCACCACGATATAATCGAATACAACTCAGTTTCAATTATCGTTTCGTCTAACCATTTAACTTTCTGTTCGATTCAGTCGCTAGTATGTGTAACGGAAGTACCGTCACCTGGTTAGTATCACTATATATACAGTATTGCGATATAATCGGATACCACCCAGATACATTGATTGTTCAGACTATCCATTCAACTTTCTGTTCGTTTCGGTCGCTCGTATGTGAAACGGGAATACCGTCACCTAGTGTGTTTAACTATATACACAGCATAACATCATAATCGAATACAACCCAGATACTATCCATTCAACCTTCTGTTCGATTCGGTTGCTCGTATGTATAACGGAAGAACAGTAACCTGGTGAGTATATCTCAATAAACATCACCACGATATAATAGAATACAACTCAGTTACAATTATCGTTTCGTCTAACCATTCAACCTTCTGTTCGATTCAGTCGCTAGTATGTGTAACGGAAGTACCGTCACCTGGTATGTATCACTATATATACAGTATTGCGATATAATCGGATACCACCCTGATACATTGATTGTTCAGACTATCCATTCAACTTTCTGTTCGTTTCGGTCGCTCGTATGTGAAACAAGAATACCGTCACCTAGTGTGTATAACTATATACACAGCATAACATCATAATCGAATACAACCCATATACTATCCATTCAACCTTCTGTTCAATTCAGTCGCTCGTATGTATAACGGCAGAACAGTTACCTGGTGAGTATAACTATATAAACATAATCGAATACAACCCAGATACGATGATTGTTCAATCTATACTGAATTCAACCTTCTGCTCGATTCGGTCGCTTGTATGTAAAACGGAAGAACAGTTACCTGGTGAGTATTGCTATATAAACATCATCACGATATCATCGAATCCAACTCAGATACAATTATCGTTTCGTCTAACCATTTAACCTTCTGTTCGATTCAGTCGCAAGTATGTGTAACGGAAGAACAGTTACCTGGTGAGTATAACTATATAAACATTATCGAATACAACCCAGATACGATGATTGTTCAATCTATCCATTTGACCTTCTGCTCGATTCGGTCGCTTGTATGTGAAAACGAAAGAACAGTTACCTGGTGAGTATTTCTATATAAACATCACCACGATATAATCGAATACAGCTCAGTTTAAATTATCGTTTCGTCTAACCATTTAACCTTCTGTTCGATTCAGTTGCTAGTATGTGTAACGGAAGTACCGTCACCTGGTATGTATCACTATATATACAGTATTGCGATATAATCGGATACCACCCTGATACATTGATTGTTCAGACTATCCATTCAACTTTCTGTTCTTTTCGGTCGCTCGTATGTGAAACAAGAATACCGTCACCTAGTGTGTATAACTATATACACAGCATAACATCATAATCGAATACAACCCATATACTATCCATTCAACCTTCTGTTCGATTCAGTCGCTCGTATGTATAACGGAACAACAGTAACTTGGTGAGTATTTCTATATAAACATCACCACGATATAATAGAATACAACTCAGTTACAATTATCGTTTCGTCTAACCATTTAACCTTTTGTTCGATTCAGTCGCTAGTATGTGTAACGGAAGTACCGTCACCTGGTATGTATCACTATATATACAGTATTGCGATATAATCGGATACCACCCTGATACATTGATTGTTCAGACTATCCATTCAACTTTCTGTTCTTTTCGGTCGCTCGTATGTGAAACAAGAATACCGTCACCTAGTGTGTATAACTATATACACAGCATAACATTTCAACCTTCTGTTCGATTCAGTCGCTCGTATGTATAACGGAAGAACAGTTACCTGGTAAGTATAACTATATAAACATAATCGAATACAACCCAGATACGATGATTGTTCAATCCATCCATTCAACCTTCTGTTCGATTCGGACGCTCTTATGTAAAACGGATGAACAGTTACCTGGTAAGTATAACTATATAAACATAATCAAATACAACCCAGATACGATGATTGTTCAATCTATCCATTCAACCTTCTGTTCGATTCGGACGCTCGTATGTAAAACGGATGAACAGTTACCTGGTGAGTATTGCTATATAAACATCATCACGATATCATCGAATACAACAGATACAATTATCGTGTCGTCTAACCATTCAACCTTCTGTTCAATCAAGTCGCTCGTATGTATAACGGAAGAACAGTTACCTGGTAAGTATAACTATATAAACATAATCAAATACAACCCAGATACGATGATTGTTCAATCTATCCATTCAACCTTCTGTTCGATTCGGACGCTCGTATGTAAAACGGAAGAACAGTTACCTGGTGGGTATTGCTATATAAACATCAACACGATATAATCGATTACAACCTAGATACGATAATTGTTCAATCTATTCATTCAACCTCCTGTTCGATTCGGACGCTCGTATGCAAAAAGGAAGAACAGTTACCTGGTGAGTATAACTATATAAACATCAACACGATATAATCGAATACAACCTAGATACTATGATTGTTCAATCTATTCATTCAACCTTCTGTTCGATTCGGACGCTCTTATGTAAAACGGAAGAACAGTTACCTGGTAAGTATAACTATATAAACATAATCAAATACAACCCAGATACGAAGATTGTTCAATCTATCCATTCAACCTTCTGTTCGATTCGGACGCTCGTATGTAAAACAGAAGAACAGTTACCTGGTGAGTATTGCTATATAAACATCATCACGATATCATCGAATACAACAGATACAATTATCGTGTCGTCTAACTATTCAACCTTCTGTTCAATTAAGTCGCTCGTATGTATAACGGAAGAACAGTTACCTGGTGAGTATAACTATGTAAACATAATCGAATACAACCCAGATACGATGATTGTTCAATCTATCCATTCAACCTTCTGTTCGATTCGGACGCTCTAATGTGAAACGGAAGAACAGTTACCTGGTAAAAATAACTATATAAACAAAATCGAATACAACCCAGATACGATGATTGTTCAATCTATCCATTCAACCTTCTGTTCGATTCGGACGCTCGTATGTAAAACGGAAGAACGGTTACCTGGTGAGTATTACTATATAAACATCAACACGATATAATCGAATATAATCTAGATACGATTATAGTTTAGTCTAACTCTTCAACCTTCTGTTCGATTCGGACGCTCTTATGTAAAACGGAAGAACAGTTACCTGGTAAGTATAACTATATAAACATAATCAAATACAACTCAGTTACAATTATCGTTTCGTCTAACCATTTAACCTTCTGTTCGATTCAGTCGCTAGTATGTGTAACGGAAGTACCGTCACCTGGTTAGTATCACTATATATACAGTATTGCGATATAATCGGATACCACCCAGATACATTGATTGTTCAGACTATCCATTCAACTTTCTGTTCGTTTCGGTCGCTCGTATGTGAAACGGGAATACCGTCACCTAGTGTGTTTAACTATATACACAGCATAACATCATAATCGAATACAACCCAGATACTATCCATTCAACCTTCTGTTCGATTCGGTTGCTCGTATGTATAACGGAACAACAGTAACTTGGTGAGTATTTCTATATAAACATCACCACGATATAATAGAATACAACTCAGTTACAATTATCGTTTCGTCTAACCATTTAACCTTCTGTTCGATTCAGTCGCTAGTATGTGTAACGGAAGTACCGTCACCTGGTATGTATCACTATATATACAGTATTGCGATATAATCGGATACCACCCTGATACATTGATTGTTCAGACTATCCATTCAACTTTCTGTTCTTTTCGGTCGCTCGTATGTGAAACAAGAATACCGTCACCTAGTGTGTATAACTATATACACAGCATAACATCATAATCGAATACAACCCATATACTATCCATACAACCTTCTGTTCAATTCAGTCGCTCGTATGTGTAACGGAAGAACAGTTACCTGGTGAGTATAACTATATAAACATAATCGAATACAACCCAGATACGATGATTGTTCAATCTATACTGAATTCAACCTTCTGCTCGATTCGGTCGCTTGTATGTAAAACGGAAGAACAGTTACCTGGTGAGTATTGCTATATAAACATCATCACGATATCATCGAATACAACTCAGATACAATTATCGTTTCGTCTAACCATTTAACCTTCTGTTCGATTCAGTCGCTAGTATGTGTAACGGAAGAACAGTTACCTGGTGAGTATAACTATATAAACATAATCGAATACAACCCAGATACGATGATTGTTCAATCTATCCATTCGACCTTCTGCTCGATTCGGTCGCTTGTATGTGAAAACGAAAGAACAGTTACCTGGTGAGTATTTCTATATAAACATCACCACGATATGATCGAATACAACTCAGTTTCAATTATTGTTTCGTCTAACCATTTAACCTTCTGTTCGATTCAGTCGCTAGTATGTGTAACGGAAGTACCGTCACCTGGTTAGTATCACTATATATACAGTATTGCGATATAATCGGATACCACCCAGATACATTGATTGTTCAGACTATCCATTCAACTTTCTGTTCGTTTCGGTCGCTCGTATGTGAAACGGGTATACCGTCACCTAGTGTGTATAACTATATACACAGCATAACATCATAATCGAATACAACCCATATACTATCCATTCAACCTTCTGTTCGATTCGGTTGCTCGTATGTATAACGGATGAACAGTTACCTGGTGAGTATAACTATATAAACATCACCACGATATAATAGAATACAACTCAGTTACAATTATCGTTTCGTCTAACCATTTAACCTTCTGTTCGATTCAGTCGCTAGTATGTGTAACGGAAGTACCGTCACCTGGTATGTATCACTATATATACAGTATTGCGATATAATCGGATACCACCCTGATACATTGATTGTTCAGACTATCCATTCAACTTTCTGTTCGTTTCGGTCGCTCGTATGTAAAACAAGAATACCGTCAGTTAGTGTGTATAACTATATACACAGCATAACATCATAATCGAATACAACCCATATAGTATCCATTCAACCTTCTGTTCAATTCAGTCGCTCGTATGTGTAACGGAAGAACAGTTACCTGGTGAGTATAACTATATAAACATAATCGAATACAACCCAGATACGATGATTGTTCAATCTATCCATTTGACCTTCTGCTCGATTCGGTCGCTTGTATGTGAAAACGAAAGAACAGTTACCTGGTGAGTATTTCTATATAAACATCACCACGATATAATCGAATACAACTCAGTTTCAATTATCGTTTCGTCTAACCATTTAACCTTCTGTTCGATTCAGTCGCTAGTATGTGTAACGGAAGAACAGTTACCTGGTGAGTATAACTATATAAACAAAATCGAATACAACCCAGATACGATGATTGTTCAATCTATCCTTTTGACCTTCTGCTCGATTCGGTCGCTTGTATGTGAAAACGAAAGAACAGTTACCTGGTGAGTATTTCTTTATAAACATCACCACGATATAATCGAATACAACTCAGTTTCAATTATCGTTTCGTCTAACCATTTAACCTTCTGTTCGATTCAGTCGCTAGTATGTGTAACGGAAGTACCGTCACCTGGTTAGTATCACTATATATACAGTATTGCGATATAATCGGATACCACCCAGATACATTGATTGTTCAGACTATCCATTCAACTTCCTGTTCGTTTCGGTCGCTCGTATGTGAAACGGGAATACCGTCACCTAGTGTGTTTAACTATATACACAGCATAACATCATAATCGAATACAACCCAGATACTATTCATTCAACCTTCTGTTCGATTCGGTTGCTCGTATGTATAACGGAAGAACAGTAACCTGGTGAGTATTTCTCAATAAACATCACCACGATATAATAGAATACAACTCAGTTACAATTATCGTTTCGTCTAACCATTCAACCTTCTGTTCGATTCAGTCGCTAGTATGTGTTACGGAAGTACCGTCACCTGGTATGTATCACTATATATACAGTATTGCGATATAATCGGATACCACCCTGATACATTGATTGTTCAGACTATCCATTCAACTTTCTGTTCGTTTCGGTCGCTCGTATGTGAAACAAGAATACCGTCACCTAGTGTGTATAACTATATACACAGCATAACATCATAATCGAATACAACCCATATACTATCCATTCAACCTTCTGTTCAATTCAGTCGCTCGTATGTATAACGGCAGAACAGTTACCTGGTGAGTATAACTATATAAACATAATCGAATACAACCCAGATACGATGATTGTTCAATCTATACTGAATTCAACCTTCTGCTCGATTCGGTCGCTTGTATGTAAAACGGAAGAACAGTTACCTGGTGAGTATTGCTATATAAACATCATCACGATATCATCGAATCCAACTCAGATACAATTATCGTTTCGTCTAACCATTTAACCTTCTGTTCGATTCAGTCGCAAGTATGTGTAACGGAAGAACAGTTACCTGGTGAGTATAACTATATAAACATTATCGAATACAACCCAGATACGATGATTGTTCAATCTATCCATTTGACCTTCTGCTCGATTCGGTCGCTTGTATGTGAAAACGAAAGAACAGTTACCTGGTGAGTATTTCTATATAAACATCACCACGATATAATCGAATACAACTCAGTTTCAATTATCGTTTCGTCTAACCATTTAACCTTCTGTTCGATTCAGTCGCTAGTATGTGTAACGGAAGAACAGTTACCTGGTGAGTATAACTATATAAACATAATCGAATACAACCCAGATACGATGATTGTTCAATCTATCCATTTGACCTTCTGCTCGATTCGGTCGCTTGTATGTGAAAACGAAAGAACAGTTACCTGGTGAGTATTTCTATATAAACATCACCACGATATAATCGAATACAGCTCAGTTTGAATTATCGTTTCGTCTAACCATTTAACCTTCTGTTCGATTCAGTTGCTAGTATGTGTAACGGAAGTACCGTCACCTGGTATGTATCACTATATATACAGTATTGCGATATAATCGGATACCACCCTGATACATTGATTGTTCAGACTATCCATTCAACTTTCTGTTCTTTTCGGTCGCTCGTATGTGAAACAAGAATACCGTCACCTAGTGTGTATAACTATATACACAGCATAACATCATAATCGAATACAACCCATATACCATCCATTCAACCTTCTGTTCGATTCAGTCGCTCGTATGTATAACGGCAGAACAGTTACCTGGTGAGTATAACTATATAAACATAATCGAATACAACCCAGATACGATGATTGTTCAATCTATACTGAATTCAACCTTCTGCTCGATTCGGTCGCTTGTATGTAAAACGGAAGAACAGTTACCTGGTGAGTATTGCTATATAAACATCATCACGATATCATCGAATACAACTCAGATACAATTATCGTTTCGTCTAACCATTTAACCTTCTGTTCGATTCAGTCGCAAGTATGTGTAACGGAAGAACAGTTACCTGGTGAGTATAACTATATAAACATTATCGAATACAACCCAGATACGATGATTGTTCAATCTATCCATTTGACCTTCTGCTCGATTCGGTCGCTCGTATGTGAAAACGAAAGAACAGTTACCTGATGAGTATTTCTATATAAACATCACCACGATATAATCGAATAAAACTCAGTTTAAATTATCGTTTCGTCTAACCATTTAACCTTCTGTTCGATTCAGTCGCTAGTATGTGTAACGGAAGAACAGTTACCTGGTGAGTATAACTATATAAACATAATCGAATACAACCCAGATACGATGATTGTTCAATCTATCCATTTGACCTTCTGCTCGATTCGGTCGCTTGTATGTGAAAACGAAAGAACAGTTACCTGGTGAGTATTTCTATATAAACATCACCACGATATAATCGAATACAGCTCAGTTTAAATTATCGTTTCGTCTAACCATTTAACCTTCTGTTCGATTCAGTTGCTAGTATGTGTAACGGAAGTACCGTCACCTGGTTAGTATCACTATATATACAGTATTGCGATATAATCGGATACCACCCAGATACATTGATTGTTCAGACTATCCATTCAACTTTCTGTTCGTTTCGGTCGCTCGTATGTGAAACGGGAATACCGTCAACTAGTGTATTTAACTATATACACAGCATAACATCATAATCGAATACAACCCAGATACTATCCATTCAACCTTCTGTTCGATTCGGTTGCTCGTATGTATAACGGAAGAACAGTAACCTGGTGAGTATTTCTCAATAAACATCACCACGATATAATAGAATACAACTCAGTTACAATTATCGTTTCGTCTAACCATTTAACCTTCTGTTCGATTCAGTCGCTAGTATGTGTAACGGAAGTACCGTCACCTGGTATGTATCACTATATATACAGTATTGCGATATAATCGGATACCACCCTGATACATTGATTGTTGAGACTATCCATTCAACTTTCTGTTCGTTTCGGTCGCTCGTATGTAAAACAAGAATACCGTCACCTAGTGTGTATAACTATATACACAGCATAACATCATAATCGAATACAACCCATATACTATCCATTCAACCTTCTGTTCAATTCAGTCGCTCGTATGTATAACGGAAGAACAGTTACCTGGTGAGTATAACTATATAAACATAATCGAATACAACCCAGATACGATGATTGTTCAATCTATACTGAATTCAACCTTCTGCTCGATTCGGTCGCTTGTATGTGAAACGGAAGAACAGTTACCTGGTGAGTATTGCTATATAAACATCATCACGATATCATCGAATACAACTCAGATACAATTATCGTGTCGTCTAACTATTCAACCTTCTGTTCAATTAAGTCGCTCGTATGTATAACGGAAGAACAGTTACCTGGTAAGTATAACTATATAAACATAATCAAATACAACCCAGATACGATGATTGTTCAATCTATCCATTCAACCTTCTGTTCGATTCGGACGCTCGTATGTAAAACGGAAGAACAGTTACCTGGTGAGTATTGCTATATAAACATCATCACGATATTATCGAATACAACAGATAGAATTATCGTGTCGTCTAACTATTCAACCTTCTGTTCAATTAAGTCGCTCGTATGTATAACGGAAGAACAGTTACCTGGTAATTATAACTATATAAACATAATCAAATACAACCCAGATACGATGATTGTTCAATCTATCCATTCAACCTTCTGTTCGATTCGGACGCTCGTATGTAAAACGGAAGAACAGTTACCTGGTGGGTATTGCTATATAAACATCAACACGATATAATCGATTACAACCTAGATACGATGATTGTTCAATCTATTCATTCAACCTTCTGTTCGATTCGGACGCTCGTATGCAAAAAGGAAGAACAGTTACCTGGTGAGTATAAATATATAAACATCAACACGATATAATCCAATACAACCTAGATAATATGATTGTTCAATCTATTCATTCAACCTTCTGTTCGATTCGGACGCCCTTATGTAAAACGGAAGAACAGTTACCTGGTAAGTATAACTATATAAACATAATCAAATACAACCCAGATACGAAGATTGTTCAATCTATCCATTCAACCTTCTGTTCGATTCGGACGCTCGTATGTAAAACAGAAGAACAGTTACCTGGTGAGTATTGCTATATAAACATCATCACGATATCATCGAATACAACAGATACAATTATCGTGTCGTCTAACTATTCAACCTTCTGTTCAATTAAGTCGCTCGTATGTATAACGGAAGAACAGTTACCTGGTGAGTATAACTATATAAACATAATCGAATACAACCCAGATACGATGATTGTTCAATCTATACTGAATTCAACCTTCTGCTCGATTCGGTCGCTTGTATGTAAAACGGAAGAAAAGTTACCTGGTGAGTATTGCTATATAAACATCATCACGATATCATCGAATACAACTCAGATACAATTATCGTTTCGTCTAACCATTTAACCTTCTGTTCGATTCAGTCGCTAGTATGTGTAACGGAAGAACAGTTACCTGGTGAGTATAACTATATAAACATAATCGAATACAACCCAGATACGATGATTGTTCAATCTATCCATTTGACCTTCTGCTCGATTCGGTCGCTTGTATGTGAAAACGAAAGAACAGTTACCTGGTGAGTATTTCTATATAAACATCACCACGATATGATCGAATACAACTCAGTTTCAATTATCGTTTCGTCTAACCATTTAACCTTCTGTTCGATTCAGTCGCTAGTATGTGTAACGGAAGAACAGTTACCTGGTGAGTATAACTATATAAACATAATCGAATACAACCCAGATACGATGATTGTTCAATCTATCCATTTGACCTTCTGCTCGATTCGGTCGCTTGTATGTGAAAACGAAAGAACAGTTACCTGGTGAGTATTTCTATATAAACATCACCACGATATAATCGAATACAACTCAGTTTCAATTATCGTTTCGTCTAACCATTTAACTTTCTGTTCGATTCAGTCGCTAGTATGTGTAACGGAAGTACCGTCACCTGGTTAGTATCACTATATATACAGTATTGCGATATAATCGGATACCACCCAGATACATTGATTGTTCAGACTATCCATTCAACTTTCTGTTCGTTTCGGTCGCTCGTATGTGAAACGGGAATACCGTCACCTAGTGTGTTTAACTATATACACAGCATAACATCATAATCGAATACAACCCAGATACTATCCATTCAACCTTCTGTTCGATTCGGTTGCTCGTATGTATAACGGAAGAACAGTAACCTGGTGAGTATTTCTCAATAAACATCACCACGATATAATAGAATACAACTCAGTTACAATTATCGTTTCGTCTAACCATTCAACCTTCTGTTCGATTCAGTCGCTAGTATGTGTAACGGAAGTACCGTCACCTGGTATGTATCACTATATATACAGTATTGCGATATAATCGGATACCACCCTGATACATTGATTGTTCAGACTATCCATTCAACTTTCTGTTCGTTTCGGTCGCTCGTATGTGAAACAAGAATACCGTCACCTAGTGTGTATAACTATATACACAGCATAACATCATAATCGAATACAACCCATATACTATCCATTCAACCTTCTGTTCAATTCAGTCGCTCGTATGTATAACGGCAGAACAGTTACCTGGTGAGTATAACTATATAAACATAATCGAATACAACCCAGATACGATGATTGTTCAATCTATACTGAATTCAACCTTCTGCTCGATTCGGTCGCTTGTATGTAAAACGGGAGAACAGTTACCTGGTGAGTATTGCTATATAAACATCATCACGATATCATCGAATACAAGTCAGATACAATTATCGTTTCGTCTAATCATTTAACCTTCTGTTCGATTCAGTCGCAAGTATGTGTAACGGAAGAACAGTTACCTGGTGAGTATAACTATATAAACATTATCGAATACAACCCAGATACGATGATTGTTCAATCTATCCATTTGACCTTCTGCTCGATTCGGTCGCTTGTATGTGAAAACGAAAGAACAGTTACCTGGTGAGTATTTCTATATAAACATCACCACGATATAATCGAATACAACTCAGTTTCAATTATCGTTTCGTTTAACCATTTAACCTTCTGTTCGATTCAGTCGCTAGTATGTGTAACGGAAGAACAGTTACCTGGTGAGTATAACTATATAAACATAATCGAATACAACCCAGATACGATGATTGTTCAATCTATCCATTTGACCTTCTGCTCGATTCGGTCGCTTGTATGTGAAAACGAAAGAACAGTTACCTGGTGAGTATTTCTATATAAACATCACCACGATATAATCGAATACAGCTCAGTTTAAATTATCGTTTCGTCTAACCATTTAACCTTCTGTTCGATTCAGTTGCTAGTATGTGTAACGGAAGTACCGTCACCTGGTATGTATCACTATATATACAGTATTGCGATATAATCGGATACCATCCTGATACATTGATTGTTCAGACTATCCATTCAACTTTCTGTTCTTTTCGGTCGCTCGTATGTGAAACAAGAATACCGTCACCTAGTGTGTATAACTATATACACAGCATAACATCATAATCGAATACAACCCATATACTATCCATTCAACCTTCTGTTCGATTCAGTCGCTCGTATGTATAACGGCAGAACAGTTACCTGGTGAGTATAACTATATAAACATAATCGAATACAACCCATATACGATGATTGTTCAATCTATACTGAATTCAACCTTCTGCTCGATTCGGTCGCTTGTATGTAAAACGGAAGAACAGTTACCTGGTGAGTATTGCTATATAAACATCATCACGATATCATCGAATACAACTCAGATACAATTATCGTTTCGTCTAACCATTTAACCTTTTGTTCGATTCAGTCGCAAGTATGTGTAACGGAAGAACAGTTACCTGGTGAGTATAACTATATAAACATTATCGAATACAACCCAGATACGATGATTGTTCAATCTATCCATTTGACCTTCTGCTCGATTCGGTCGCTTGTATGTGAAAACGAAAGAACAGTTACCTGGTGAGTATTTCTATATGAACATCACCACGATACAATCGAATACAACTCAGTTTCAATTATCGTTTCGTCTAACCATTTAACCTTCTGTTCGATTCAGTCGCTAGTATGTGTAACGGAAGAACAGTTACCTGGTGAGTATAACTATATAAACATAATCGAATACAACCCAGATACGATGATTGTTCAATCTATCCATTCAACTTTCTGTTCGTTTCGGTCGCTCGTATGTGAAACGGGAATACCGTCACCTAGTGTGTTTAACTATATACACAGCATAACATCATAATCGAATACAACCCAGATACTATCCATCCAACCTTCTGTTCGATTCGGTTGCTCGTATGTATAACGGAAGAACAGTAACCTGGTGAGTATTTCTCAATAAACATCACCACGATATAATAGAATACAACTCAGTTACAATTATCGTTTCGTCTAACCATTTAACCTTCTGTTCGATTCAGTCGCTAGTATGTGTAACGGAAGTACCGTCACCTGGTATGTATCACTATATATACAGTATTGCGATATAATCGGATACCACCCTGATACATTGATTGTTGAGACTATCCATTCAACTTTCTGTTCGTTTCGGTCGCTCGTATGTAAAACAAGAATACCGTCACCTAGTGTGTATAACTATATACACAGCATAACATCATAATCGAATACAACCCATATACTATCCATTCAACCTTCTGTTCAATTCAGTCGCTCGTATGTATAACGGAAGAACAGTTACCTGGTGAGTATAACTATATAAACATAATCGAATACAACCCAGATACGATGATTGTTCAATCTATACTGAATTCAACCTTCTGCTCGATTCGGTCGCTTGTATGTGAAACGGAAGAACAGTTACCTGGTGAGTATTGCTATATAAACATCATCACGATATCATCGAATACAACTCAGATACAATTATCGTGTCGTCTAACTATTCAACCTTCTGTTCAATTAAGTCGCTCGTATGTATAACGGAAGAACAGTAACCTGGTAAGTATAACTATATAAACATAATCAAATACAACCCAGATACGATGATTGTTCAATCTATCCATTCAACCTTCTGTTCGATTCGGACGCTCGTATGTAAAACGGAAGAAGGAAGAACAGTTACCTGGTGAGTATTGCTATATAAACATCATCACGATATTATCGAATACAACAGATAGAATTATCGTGTCGTCTAACTATTCAACCTTCTGTTCAATTTAGTCGCTCGTATGTATAACGGAAGAACAGTTACCTGGTAATTATAACTATATAAACATAATCAAATACAACCCAGATACGATGATTGTTCAATCTATCCATTCAACCTTCTGTTCGATTCGGACGCTCGTATGTAAAATGGAAGAACAGTTACCTGGTGGGTATTGCTATATAAACATCAACACGATATAATCGATTACAACCTAGATACGATGATTGTTCAATCTATTCATTCAACCTTCTGTTCGATTCGGACGCTCGTATGCAAAAAGGAAGAACAGTTACCTGGTGAGTATAACTATATAAACATCAACACGATATAATCGAATACAACCAGGATACTATGATTGTTCAATCTATTCATTCAACCTTCTGTTCGATTCGGACGCTCTTATGTAAAACGGAAGAACAGTTACCTGGTAAGTATTACTATATAAACATAATCAAATACAACCCAGATACGAAGATTGTTCAATCTATCCATTCAACCTTCTGTTCGATTCGGACGCTCGTATGTGAAACAGAAGAACAGTTACCTGGTGAGTATTGCTATATAAACATCATCACGATATCATCGAATACAACAGATACAATTATCGTGTCGTCTAACTATTCAACCTTCTGTTCAATTAAGTCGCTCGTATGTATAACGGAAGAACAGTTACCTGGTGAGTATAACTATGTAAACATAATCGAATACAACCCAGATACGATGATTGTTCAATCTATCCATTCAACCTTCTGTTCGATTCGGACGCTCTTATGTAAAACGGAAGAACAGTAACCTGGTAAGTATAAAAATATAAACATAATCGAATACAACCCAGATACGATGATTGTTCAATCTATCCATTCAACCTTCTGTTCGATTCGGACGCTCTTATGTAAAACGGAAGAACAGTTACCTGGTAAGTATAAATATATAAACATAATCGAATACAACCCAGATCAATGATTGTTCAATCTATCCATTCAACCTTCTGTTCGATTCGGTCGCTTGTATGTAAAACGGAAGAACAGTTACCTGGTGAGTATTGCTATATAAACATCATCACGTTATCATCGAATACAACTCAGATACAATTATCGTTTCGTCTAACCATTTAACCGTCTGTTCGATTCAATCGCTAGTATGTGTAACGGAAGTACCGTCACCTGGTTAGTATCACTATATATACAGTATTGCGATATAATCGGATACCACCCAGATACATTGATTGTTCAGACTATCCATTCAACTTTCTGTTCGTTTCGGTCGCTCGTATGTGAAACGGGAATACCGTCACCTAGTGTGTTTAACTATATACACAGCATAACATCATAATCGAATACAACCCAGATACTATCCATTCAACCTTCTGTTCGATTCGGTTGCTCGTATGTATAACGGAAGAACAGTAACCTGGTGAGTATTGCTATATAAACATCATCACGATATCATCGAATACAAGTCAGATACAATTATCGTTTCGTCTAATCATTTAACCTTCTGTTCGATTCAGTCGCAAGTATGTGTAACGGAAGAACAGTTACCTGGTGAGTATAACTATATAAACATTATCGAATACAACCCAGATACGATGATTGTTCAATCTATCCATTTGACCTTCTGCTCGATTCGGTCGCTTGTATGTGAAAACGAAAGAACAGTTACCTGGTGAGTATTTCTATATAAACATCACCACGATATAATCGAATACAACTCAGTTTCAATTATCGTTTCGTTTAACCATTTAACCTTCTGTTCGATTCAGTCGCTAGTATGTGTAACGGAAGAACAGTTACCTGGTGAGTATAACTATATAAACATAATCGAATACAACCCAGATACGATGATTGTTCAATCTATCCATTTGACCTTCTGCTCGATTCGGTCGCTTGTATGTGAAAACGAAAGAACAGTTACCTGGTGAGTATTTCTATATAAACATCACCACGATATAATCGAATACAGCTCAGTTTAAATTATCGTTTCGTCTAACCATTTAACCTTCTGTTCGATTCAGTTGCTAGTATGTGTAACGGAAGTACCGTCACCTGGTATGTATCACTATATATACAGTATTGCGATATAATCGGATACCATCCTGATACATTGATTGTTCAGACTATCCATTCAACTTTCTGTTCTTTTCGGTCGCTCGTATGTGAAACAAGAATACCGTCACCTAGTGTGTATAACTATATACACAGCATAACATCATAATCGAATACAACCCATATACTATCCATTCAACCTTCTGTTCGATTCAGTCGCTCGTATGTATAACGGCAGAACAGTTACCTGGTGAGTATAACTATATAAACATAATCGAATACAACCCAGATACGATGATTGTTCAATCTATACTGAATTCAACCTTCTGCTCGATTCGGTCGCTTGTATGTAAAACGGAAGAACAGTTACCTGGTGAGTATTGCTATATAAACATCATCACGATATCATCGAATACAACTCAGATACAATTATCGTTTCGTCTAACCATTTAACCTTCTGTTCGATTCAGTCGCAAGTATGTGTAACGGAAGAACAGTTACCTGGTGAGTATAACTATATAAACATTATCGAATACAACCCAGATACGATGATTGTTCAATCTATCCATTTGACCTTCTGCTCGATTCGGTCGCTTGTATGTGAAAACGAAAGAACAGTTACCTGGTGAGTATTTCTATATGAACATCACCACGATACAATCGAATACAACTCAGTTTCAATTATCGTTTCGTCTAACCATTTAACCTTCTGTTCGATTCAGTCGCTAGTATGTGTAACGGAAGAACAGTTACCTGGTGAGTATAACTATATAAACATAATCGAATACAACCCAGATACGATGATTGTTCAATCTATCCATTCAACTTTCTGTTCGTTTCGGTCGCTCGTATGTGAAACGGGAATACCGTCACCTAGTGTGTTTAACTATATACACAGCATAACATCATAATCGAATACAACCCAGATACTATCCATCCAACCTTCTGTTCGATTCGGTTGCTCGTATGTATAACGGAAGAACAGTAACCTGGTGAGTATTTCTCAATAAACATCACCACGATATAATAGAATACAACTCAGTTACAATTATCGTTTCGTCTAACCATTTAACCTTCTGTTCGATTCAGTCGCTAGTATGTGTAACGGAAGTACCGTCACCTGGTATGTATCACTATATATACAGTATTGCGATATAATCGGATACCACCCTGATACATTGATTGTTGAGACTATCCATTCAACTTTCTGTTCGTTTCGGTCGCTCGTATGTAAAACAAGAATACCGTCACCTAGTGTGTATAACTATATACACAGCATAACATCATAATCGAATACAACCCATATACTATCCATTCAACCTTCTGTTCAATTCAGTCGCTCGTATGTATAACGGAAGAACAGTTACCTGGTGAGTATAACTATATAAACATAATCGAATACAACCCAGATACGATGATTGTTCAATCTATACTGAATTCAACCTTCTGCTCGATTCGGTCGCTTGTATGTGAAACGGAAGAACAGTTACCTGGTGAGTATTGCTATATAAACATCATCACGATATCATCGAATACAACTCAGATACAATTATCGTGTCGTCTAACTATTCAACCTTCTGTTCAATTAAGTCGCTCGTATGTATAACGGAAGAACAGTAACCTGGTAAGTATAACTATATAAACATAATCAAATACAACCCAGATACGATGATTGTTCAATCTATCCATTCAACCTTCTGTTCGATTCGGACGCTCGTATGTAAAACGGAAGAAGGAAGAACAGTTACCTGGTGAGTATTGCTATATAAACATCATCACGATATTATCGAATACAACAGATAGAATTATCGTGTCGTCTAACTATTCAACCTTCTGTTCAATTTAGTCGCTCGTATGTATAACGGAAGAACAGTTACCTGGTAATTATAACTATATAAACATAATCAAATACAACCCAGATACGATGATTGTTCAATCTATCCATTCAACCTTCTGTTCGATTCGGACGCTCGTATGTAAAATGGAAGAACAGTTACCTGGTGGGTATTGCTATATAAACATCAACACGATATAATCGATTACAACCTAGATACGATGATTGTTCAATCTATTCATTCAACCTTCTGTTCGATTCGGACGCTCGTATGCAAAAAGGAAGAACAGTTACCTGGTGAGTATAACTATATAAACATCAACACGATATAATCGAATACAACCAGGATACTATGATTGTTCAATCTATTCATTCAACCTTCTGTTCGATTCGGACGCTCTTATGTAAAACGGAAGAACAGTTACCTGGTAAGTATTACTATATAAACATAATCAAATACAACCCAGATACGAAGATTGTTCAATCTATCCATTCAACCTTCTGTTCGATTCGGACGCTCGTATGTGAAACAGAAGAACAGTTACCTGGTGAGTATTGCTATATAAACATCATCACGATATCATCGAATACAACAGATACAATTATCGTGTCGTCTAACTATTCAACCTTCTGTTCAATTAAGTCGCTCGTATGTATAACGGAAGAACAGTTACCTGGTGAGTATAACTATGTAAACATAATCGAATACAACCCAGATACGATGATTGTTCAATCTATCCATTCAACCTTCTGTTCGATTCGGACGCTCTTATGTAAAACGGAAGAACAGTAACCTGGTAAGTATAAAAATATAAACATAATCGAATACAACCCAGATACGATGATTGTTCAATCTATCCATTCAACCTTCTGTTCGATTCGGACGCTCTTATGTAAAACGGAAGAACAGTTACCTGGTAAGTATAAATATATAAACATAATCGAATACAACCCAGATCAATGATTGTTCAATCTATCCATTCAACCTTCTGTTCGATTCGGTCGCTTGTATGTAAAACGGAAGAACAGTTACCTGGTGAGTATTGCTATATAAACATCATCACGTTATCATCGAATACAACTCAGATACAATTATCGTTTCGTCTAACCATTTAACCGTCTGTTCGATTCAATCGCTAGTATGTGTAACGGAAGTACCGTCACCTGGTTAGTATCACTATATATACAGTATTGCGATATAATCGGATACCACCCAGATACATTGATTGTTCAGACTATCCATTCAACTTTCTGTTCGTTTCGGTCGCTCGTATGTGAAACGGGAATACCGTCACCTAGTGTGTTTAACTATATACACAGCATAACATCATAATCGAATACAACCCAGATACTATCCATTCAACCTTCTGTTCGATTCGGTTGCTCGTATGTATAACGGAAGAACAGTAACCTGGTGAGTATTTCTATATAAACATCACCACGATATAATAGAATACAACTCAGTTACAATTATCGTTTCGTCTAACCATTTAACCTTCTGTTCGATTCAGTCGCTAGTATGTGTAACGGAAGTACCGTCACATGGTTAGTATCACTATATATACAGTATTGCGATATAATCGGATACCACCCAGATACATTGATTGTTCAGACTATCCATTCAACTTTCTGTTCGTTTCGGTAGCTCGTATGTGAAACGGGAATACCGTCACCTAGTGTGTTTAACTATATACACAGCATAACATCATAATCGAATACAACCCAGATACTATCCATTCAACCTTCTGTTCGATTCGGTTGCTCGTATGTATAACGGAACAACAGTAACCTGGTGAGTATTTCTATATAAACAACACCACGATATAATAGAATACAACTCAGTTACAATTATCGTTTCGTCTAACCATTCAACCTTCTGTTCGATTCAGTCGCTAGTATGTGTAACGGAAGTACCGTCACCTGGTAGGTGTATCTAAATATACAGCATAACGATATAATCGGAGACAACCCAGATACATTGATTGTTCAGACTATCCATTCAACTTTCTGTTCGTTTCGGTCGCTCGTATGTAAAACGGGAATACCGTCACCTAGTGTGTATAACTATATACACAGCATTACATCATAATCGAATACAACCCATATACTATCCATTGAACCTTCTGTTCGATTCGGTTGCTCGTATGTATAACGAAAGAACAGTTACCTGGTGAGTATAACTATATAAACATAATCGAATACAACCCAGATACGATGATTGTTCAATCTATACTGAATTCAACCTTCTGCTCGATTCGGTCGCTTGTATGTAAAACGGAAGAACAGTTACCTGGTGAGTATTGCTATATAAACATCATCACGATATCATCGAATACAACTCAGATACAATTATCGTTTCGTCTAACCATTTAACCTTCTGTTCGATTCAGTCGCTAGTATGTGTAACGGAAGAACAGTTACCTGGTGAGTATAACTATATGAACATAATCGAATACAACCCGGATACGATGATTGTTCAATCTATACTAAATTCAACCTTCTGCTCGATTCGGTCGCTTGTATGTAAAACGGAAGAACAGTTACCTGGTGAGTATTGCTATATAAACATCATCACGTTATCATCGAATACAACTCAGATACAATTATCGTTTCGTCTAACCATTTAACCTTCAGTTCGATTCAGTCGCTAGTATGTGTAACGGAAGTACCGTCACCTGGTTAGTATCACTATATATACAGTATTGCGATATAATCGGATACCACCCAGATACATTGATTGTTCAGACTATCCATTAAACTTTCTGTTCGTTTTGGTCGCTCGTATGTGAAACGGAAATACCGTCACCTAGTGTGTATAACTATATACACAGCATAACATCATAATCGAATACAACCCATATACTATCCATTCAACCTTCTGTTCGATTCGGTTGCTCGTATGTATAACGGAAGAACAGTAACCTGGTGAGTATTTCTATATAAACATCACCACGATATAATAGAATACAACTCAGTTACAATTATCGTTTCGTCTAATCATTTAACCTTCTAATCGATTCAGTCGCTAGTATGTGTAACGGAAGTACCGTCACCTGGTTAGTATCACTATATATACAGTATTGCGATATAATCGGATACCACCCAGATACATTGATTCTTCAGACTATCCATTCAACTTTCTGTTCGTTTCGGTCGCTCGTATGTAAAACAAGAATACCGTCACCTAGTGTGTATAACTATATACACAGCATAACATCATAATCGAATACAACCCATATACTATCCATTCAACCTTCTGTTCAATTCAGTCGCTCGTATGTATAACGGAAGAACAGTTAACTGGTGAGTATAACTATATAAACATAATCGAATACAACCCAGATACGATGATTGTTCAATCTATACTGAATTCAACCTTCTGCTCGATTCGGTCGCTTGTATGTAAAACGGAAGAACAGTTACCTGGTGAGTATTGCTATATAAACATCATCACGATATCATCGCATGCAACTCAGATACAATTATCGTTTCGTCTAACCATTCAACTTTCTGTTCGATTCAGTCGCTAGTATGTGTAACGGAAGAACTGTTACCTGGTGAGTATAACTATATAAACATAATCGAATACAACTCAGATACGATGATTGTTCAATCTATCCATTTGACTTTCTGCTCGATTCGGTCGCTTGTATGTGAAAACGAAAGAACAGTAACCTGGTGAGTATTTCTATATAAACATCACTACGATATAATAGAATACAACTCAGTTACAATTATCGTTTCGTCTAACCATTTAACCTTCTGTTCGATTCAGTCGCTAGTATGTGTAACGGAAGTACCGTCACCTGGTTAGTATCACTATATATACAGTATTGCGATATAATCGGATACCACCCAGATACATTGATTGTTCAGACTATCCATTCAACTTTCTGTTCGTTTCGGTCGCTCGTATGTGAAACGGGAATACCGTCACCTAGTGTGTTTAACTATATACACAGCATAACATCATAATCGAATACAACCCAGATACTATCCATTCAACCTTCTGTTCGATTCGGTTGCTCGTATGTATAACGGAACAACAGTAACCTGGTGAGTATTTCTATATAAACAACACCACGATATAATAGAATACAACTCAGTTACAATTATCGTTTCGTCTAACCATTCAACCTTCTGTTCGATTCAGTCGCTAGTATGTGTAACGGAAGTACCGTCACCTGGTAGGTGTATCTAAATATACAGCATAACGATATAATCGGAGACAACCCAGATACATTGATTGTTCAGACTATCCATTCAACTTTCTGTTCGTTTCGGTCGCTCGTATGTAAAACGGGAATACCGTCACCTAGTGTGTATAACTATATACACAGCATTACATCATAATCGAATACAACCCATATACTATCCATTGAACCTTCTGTTCGATTCGGTTGCTCGTATGTATAACGAAAGAACAGTTACCTGGTGAGTATAACTATATAAACATAATCGAATACAACCCAGATACGATGATTGTTCAATCTATACTGAATTCAACCTTCTGCTCGATTCGGTCGCTTGTATGTAAAACGGAAGAACAGTTACCTGGTGAGTATTGCTATATAAACATCATCACGATATCATCGAATACAACTCAGATACAATTATCGTTTCGTCTAACCATTTAACCTTCTGTTCGATTCAGTCGCTAGTATGTGTAACGGAAGAACAGTTACCTGGTGAGTATAACTATATAAACATAATCGAATACAACCCGGATACGATGATTGTTCAATCTATACTAAATTCAACCTTCTGCTCGATTCGGTCGCTTGTATGTAAAACGGAAGAACAGTTACCTGGTGAGTATTGCTATATAAACATCATCACGTTATCATCGAATACAACTCAGATACAATTATCGTTTCGTCTAACCATTTAACCGTCTGTTCGATTCAATCGCTAGTATGTGTAACGGAAGTACCGTCACCTGGTTAGTATCACTATATATACAGTATTGCGATATAATCGGATACCACCCAGATACATTGATTGTTCAGACTATCCATTCAACTTTCTGTTCGTTTCGGTCGCTCGTATGTGAAACGGGAATACCGTCACCTAGTGTGTTTAACTATATACACAGCATAACATCATAATCGAATACAACCCAGATACTATCCATTCAACCTTCTGTTCGATTCGGTTGCTCGTATGTATAACGGAAGAACAGTAACCTGGTGAGTATTTCTATATAAACATCACCACGATATAATAGAATACAACTCAGTTACAATTATCGTTTCGTCTAACCATTTAACCTTCTGTTCGATTCAGTCGCTAGTATGTGTAACGGAAGTACCGTCACCTGGTTAGTATCACTATATATACAGTATTGCGATATAATCGGATACCACCCAGATACATTGATTGTTCAGACTATCCATTCAACTTTCTGTTCGTTTCGGTAGCTCGTATGTGAAACGGGAATACCGTCACCTAGTGTGTTTAACTATATACACAGCATAACATCATAATCGAATACAACCCAGATACTATCCATTCAACCTTCTGTTCGATTCGGTTGCTCGTATGTATAACGGAACAACAGTAACCTGGTGAGTATTTCTATATAAACAACACCACGATATAATAGAATACAACTCAGTTACAATTATCGTTTCGTCTAACCATTCAACCTTCTGTTCGATTCAGTCGCTAGTATGTGTAACGGAAGTACCGTCACCTGGTAGGTGTATCTAAATATACAGCATAACGATATAATCGGAGACAACCCAGATACATTGATTGTTCAGACTATCCATTCAACTTTCTGTTCGTTTCGGTCGCTCGTATGTAAAACGGGAATACCGTCACCTAGTGTGTATAACTATATACACAGCATTACATCATAATCGAATACAACCCATATACTATCCATTGAACCTTCTGTTCGATTCGGTTGCTCGTATGTATAACGAAAGAACAGTTACCTGGTGAGTATAACTATATAAACATAATCGAATACAACCCAGATACGATGATTGTTCAATCTATACTGAATTCAACCTTCTGCTCGATTCGGTCGCTTGTATGTAAAACGGAAGAACAGTTACCTGGTGAGTATTGCTATATAAACATCATCACGATATCATCGAATACAACTCAGATACAATTATCGTTTCGTCTAACCATTTAACCTTCTGTTCGATTCAGTCGCTAGTATGTGTAACGGAAGAACAGTTACCTGGTGAGTATAACTATATGAACATAATCGAATACAACCCGGATACGATGATTGTTCAATCTATACTAAATTCAACCTTCTGCTCGATTCGGTCGCTTGTATATAAAACGGAAGAACAGTTACCTGGTGAGTATTGCTATATAAACATCATCACGTTATCATCGAATACAACTCAGATACAATTATCGTTTCGTCTAACCATTTAACCTTCAGTTCGATTCAGTCGCTAGTATGTGTAACGGAAGTACCGTCACCTGGTTAGTATCACTATATATACAGTATTGCGATATAATCGGATACCACCCAGATACATTGATTGTTCAGACTATCCATTAAACTTTCTGTTCGTTTTGGTCGCTCGTATGTGAAACGGAAATACCGTCACCTAGTGTGTATAACTATATACACAGCATAACATCATAATCGAATACAACCCATATACTATCCATTCAACCTTCTGTTCGATTCGGTTGCTCGTATGTATAACGGAAGAACAGTAACCTGGTGAGTATTTCTATATAAACATCACCACGATATAATAGAATACAACTCAGTTACAATTATCGTTTCGTCTAATCATTCAACCTTCTAATCGATTCAGTCGCTAGTATGTGTAACGGAAGTACCGTCACCTGGTTAGTATCACTATATATACAGTATTGCGATATAATCGGATACCACCCTGATACATTGATTCTTCAGACTATCCATTCAACTTTCTGTTCGTTTCGGTCGCTCGTATGTAAAACAAGAATACCGTCACCTAGTGTGTATAACTATATACACAGCATAACATCATAATCGAATACAACCCATATACTATCCATTCAACCTTCTGTTCAATTCAGTCGCTCGTATGTATAACGGAAGAACAGTTAACTGGTGAGTATAACTATATAAACATAATCGAATACAACCCAGATACGATGATTGTTCAATCTATACTGAATTCAACCTTCTGCTCGATTCGGTCGCTTGTATGTAAAACGGAAGAACAGTTACCTGGTGAGTATTGCTATATAAACATCATCACGATATCATCGCATGCAACTCAGATACAATTATCGTTTCGTCTAACCATTCAACTTTCTGTTCGATTCAGTCGCTAGTATGTGTAACGGAAGAACTGTTACCTGGTGAGTATAACTATATAAACATAATCGAATACAACTCAGATACGATGATTGTTCAATCTATCCATTTGACTTTCTGCTCGATTCGGTCGCTTGTATGTGAAAACGAAAGAACAGTAACCTGGTGAGTATTTCTATATAAACATCACTACGATATAATAGAATACAACTCAGTTACAATTATCGTTTCGTCTAACCATTTAACCTTCTGTTCGATTCAGTCGCTAGTATGTGTAACGGAAGTACCGTCACCTGGTTAGTATCACTATATATACAGTATTGCGATATAATCGGATACCACCAAGATACATTGATTGTTCAGACTATCCATTCAACTTTCTGTTCGTTTCGGTCGCTCGTATGTGAAACGGGAATACCGTCACCTAGTGTGTTTAACTATATACACAGCATAACATCATAATCGAATACAACCCAGATACTATCCATTCAACCTTCTGTTCGATTCGGTTGCTCGTATGTATAACGGAACAACAGTAACCTGGTGAGTATTTCTATATAAACAACACCACGATATAATAGAATACAACTCAGTTACAATTATCGTTTCGTCTAACCATTCAACCTTCTGTTCGATTCAGTCGCTAGTATGTGTAACGGAAGTACCGTCACCTGGTAGGTGTATCTAAATATACAGCATAACGATATAATCGGAGACAACCCAGATACATTGATTGTTCAGACTATCCATTCAACTTTCTGTTCGTTTCGGTCGCTCGTATGTAAAACGGGAATACCGTCACCTAGTGTGTATAACTATATACACAGCATTACATCATAATCGAATACAACCCATATACTATCCATTGAACCTTCTGTTCGATTCGGTTGCTCGTATGTATAACGAAAGAACAGTTACCTGGTGAGTATAACTATATAAACATAATCGAATACAACCCAGATACGATGATTGTTCAATCTATACTGAATTCAACCTTCTGCTCGATTCGGTCGCTTGTATGTAAAACGGAAGAACAGTTACCTGGTGAGTATTGCTATATAAACATCATCACGATATCATCGAATACAACTCAGATACAATTATCGTTTCGTCTAACCATTTAACCTTCTGTTCGATTCAGTCGCTAGTATGTGTAACGGAAGAACAGTTACCTGGTGAGTATAACTATATAAACATAATCGAATACAACCCGGATACGATGATTGTTCAATCTATACTAAATTCAACCTTCTGCTCGATTCGGTCGCTTGTATGTAAAACGGAAGAACAGTTACCTGGTGAGTATTGCTATATAAACATCATCACGTTATCATCGAATACAACTCAGATACAATTATCGTTTCGTCTAACCATTTAACCTTCAGTTCGATTCAGTCGCTAGTATGTGTAACGGAAGTACCGTCACCTGGTTAGTATCACTATATATACAGTATTGCGATATAATCGGATACCACCCAGATACATTGATTGTTCAGACTATCCATTAAACTTTCTGTTCGTTTTGGTCGCTCGTATGTGAAACGGAAATACCGTCACCTAGTGTGTATAACTATATACACAGCATAACATCATAATCGAATACAACCCATATACTATCCATTCAACCTTCTGTTCGATTCGGTTGCTCGTATGTATAACGGAAGAACAGTAACCTGGTGAGTATTTCTATATAAACATCACCACGATATAATAGAATACAACTCAGTTACAATTATCGTTTCGTCTAATCATTTAATCTTCTAATCGATTCAGTCGCTAGTATGTGTAACGGAAGTACCGTCACCTGGTTAGTATCACTATATATACAGTATTGCGATATAATCGGATACCACCCTGATACATTGATTCTTCAGACTATCCATTCAACTTTCTGTTCGTTTCGGTCGCTCGTATGTAAAACAAGAATACCGTCACCTAGTGTGTATAACTATATACACAGCATAACATCATAATCGAATACAACCCATATACTATCCATTCAACCTTCTGTTCAATTCAGTCGCTCGTATGTATAACGGAAGAACAGTTAACTGGTGAGTATAACTATATAAACATAATCGAATACAACCCAGATACGATGATTGTTCAATCTATACTGAATTCAACCTTCTGCTCGATTCGGTCGCTTGTATGTAAAACGGAAGAACAGTTACCTGGTGAGTATTGCTATATAAACATCATCACGATATCATCGCATACAACTCAGATACAATTATCGTTTCGTCTAACCATTCAACCTTCTGTTCGATTCAGTCGCTAGTATGTGTAACGGAAGAACTGTTACCTGGTGAGTATAACTATATAAACATAATCGAATACAACTCAGATACGATGATTGTTCAATCTATCCATTTGACTTTCTGCTCGATTCGGTCGCTTGTATGTGAAAACGAAAGAACAGTAACCTGGTGAGTATTTCTATATAAACATCACTACGATATAATAGAATACAACTCAGTTACAATTATCGTTTCGTCTAACCATTTAACCTTCTGTTCGATTGAGTCGCTAGTATGTGTAACGGAAGTACCGTCACCTGGTTAGTATCACTATATATACAGTATTGCGATATAATCGGATACCACCCAGATACATTGATTCCATTCAACTTTCTGTTCGTTTCGGTCGCTCGTATGTAAAACAAGAATACCGTCACCTAGTGTGTATAACTATATACACAGCATAACATCATAATCGAATACAACCCATATACTATCCATTCAACCTTCTGTTCAATTCAGTCGCTCGTATGTATAACGGAAGAACAGTTACCTGGTGAGTATAACTATATAAACATAATCGAATACAACCCAGATACGATGATTGTTCAATTTATACTAAATTCAACCTTCTGCTCGATTCGGTCGCTTGTATGTAAAACGGAAGAACAGTTACCTGGTGAGTATTGCTATATAAACATCATCACGTTATCATCGAATACAACTCAGATACAATTATCGTTTCGTCTAACCATTTAACCTTCTGTTCGATTCAGTCGCTAGTATGTGTAACGGAAGAACAGTTACCTGGTGAGTATAACTATATAAACATTATCGAATACAACCCAGATACGATGATTGTTCAATCTATCTATTCAACCTCCTGCTCGATTCGGTCGCTTGTATGTAAAACGGAAGAACAGTTACCTGGTGAGTATTGCTATATAAACATCATCACGATATCATCGAATACAACTCAGATACAATTATCGTTTTGTCTAACCATTTAACCTTCTGTTTGATTCAGTCGCTAGTATGTGTAACGGAAGTACCGTCACCTGGTAAGTATCACTATATATACAGTATTGCGATATAATCGGATACCACCCAGATACATTGATTGTTCAGTCTATCCATTCAACTTTCTTTTTGATTCGGTCGCTCGTATGTAAAACGGGAATACCGTCACCTAGTGTGTATAACTATATACACAGCATAACATCATAATCGAATACAACCCATATACTATCCATTAAACCTTCTGTTCAATTCAGTCGCTCGTATGTATAACGGAAGAAAAGTTACCCGGTGAGTATAACTATATAAACATAATCGAATACAACCCAGATACGATGATTGTTCGATCTATACTAAATTCAACCTTCTGCTCGATTCGGTCGCTTGTATGTAAAACGGAAGAACAGTTACCTGGTGAGTATTGCTATATAAACATCATCACGTTATCATCGAATACAACTCAGATAAAATTATCGTTTCGTCTTACCATTTAACCTTCTGTTCGATTCAGTCGCTAGTATGTGTAACAGAAGTACCGTCACCTGGTTGGTATCACTATATATACAGTATTGCGATATAATCGGATACCACCCAGATACATTGATTGTTCAGACTATCCATTCAACTTTCTGTTCGTTTCGGTCGCTCGTATGTGAAACGGGAATAACGTCACCTAGTGTGTTTAACTATATACACAGCATAACATCATAATCGAATACAACCCAGATACTATCCATTCAACCTTCTGTTCGATTCGGTTGCTCGTATGTATAACGAAAGAACAGTAACCTGGTGAGTATTTCTATATAAACATCTCCACGATATAATAGAATACAACTCAGTTACAATTATCGTTTCGTCTAACCATTTAACCTTCTGTTCGATTCAGTCGCTAGTATGTGTAACGGAAGTACCGTCACCTGGTTAGTATCACTATATATACAGTATTGCGATATAATCGGATACCACCCAGATACATTGATTGTTCAGACTATCCATTCAACTTTCTGTTCGTTTCAGTCGCTCGTATGTGAAACGGGAATACCGTCACCTAGTGTGTTTAACTATATACACAGCATAACATCATAATCGAATACAACCCAGATATTATCCATTCAACCTTCTGTTCGATTCGGTTGCTCGTATGTATAACGGAAGAACAGTTACCTGGTGAGTATTTCTATATAAACATCACCACGATATAATAGAATACAACTCAGTTACAATTATCGTTTCGTCTAACCTTTTAACCTTCTGTTCGATTCAGTCGCTAGTATGTGTAACGGAAGTACCGTCACCTGGTATGTATCACTATATATACAGTATTGCGATATAATCGGATACTACCCTGATACATTGATTGTTCAGACTATCCATTCAACTCTCTGTTCGTTTCGGTCGCTCGTATGTAAAACAAGAATACCGTCACCTAGTGTGTATAACTATATACACAGCATAACATCATAATCGAATACAACCCATATACTATCCATTCAACCTTCTGTTCAATTCAGTCGCTCGTATGTATAACGGAAGAACAGTTACCTGGTGAGTATAACTATATAAACATAATCGAATACAACCCAAATACGATGATTGTTCAATCTATACTGAATTCAACCTTCTGCTCGATTCGGTCGCTTGTATGTAAAACGGAAGAACAGTTACCTGGTGAGTATTGCTATATAAACATCAACACGATATCATCGAATACAACTCAGATACAATTATCGTTTCGTCTAACCATTTAAACTTCTGTTCGATTCAGTCGCTAGTATGTGTAACGGAAGAACAGTTACCTGGTGAGTATAACTATATAAACATTATCGAATACAACCCAGATACGATGATTGTTCAATCTATCTATTCAACCTCCTGCTCGATTCGGTCGCTTGTATGTAAAACGGAAGAACAGTTACCTGGTGAGTATTGCTATATAAACATCATCACGATATCATCGAATACAACTCAGATACAATTATCGTTTTGTCTAACCATTTAACCTTCTGTTCGATTCAGTCGCTAGTATGTGTAACGGAAGTACCGTTACCTGGTAAGTATCACTATATATACAGTATTGCGATATAATCGGATACCACCCAGATACATTGATTGTTCAGACTATCCATTCAACTTTCTGTTCGTTTCGGTCGCTCGTATGTGAAACGGGAATACCGTCACCTAGTGTGTATAACTATATACACAGCATAACATCATAATCGAATACAACCCATATACTATCCATTCAACCTTCTGTTCGATTCGGTTGCTCGTATGTATAACGGAAGAACAGTAAGCTGGTGAGTATTTCTATATAAACATCACCACGATATAATAGAATACAACTCAGTTACAATTATCGTTTCGTCTAACCATTTAACCTTCTGTTCGATTCAGTCGCTAGTATGTGTAACGGAAGTACCGTCACCTGGTATGTATCACTATATATACAGTATTGCGATATAATCGGATACCACCCTGATACATTGATTGTTCAGACTATCCATTCAACTTTCTGTTCGTTTCGGTCGCTCGTATGTAAAACAAGAATACCGTCACCTAGTGTGTATAACTATATACACAGCATAACATCATAATCGAATACAACCCATATACTATCCATTCAACCTTCTGTTCAATTCAGTCGCTCGTATGTATAACGGAAGAACAGTTACCTGGTGAGTATAACTATATAAACATAATCGAATACAAACCAGATACGATGATTGTTCAATCTATACTGAATTCAACCTTATGTTCGATTCGGTCGCTTGTATGTAAAACGGAAGAACAGTTACCTGGTGAGTATTGCTATATAAACATCATCACGATATCATCGAATACAACTCAGATACAATTATCGTTTTGTCTAACCATTTAACCTTCTGTACGATTCAGTCGCTAGTATGTGTAACGGAAGTACCGTCACCTGGTAAGTATCACTATATATACAGTATTGCGATATAATCGGATACCACCCAGATACATTGATTGTTCAGTCTATCCATTCAACTTTCTTTTTGTTTCGGTCGCTCGTATGTAAAACGGGAATACCGTCACCTAGTGTGTATAACTATATACACAGCATAACATCATAATCGAATACAACCCATATACTATCCATTCAACCTTCTGTTCAATTCAGTCGCTCGTATGTATAACGGAAGAACAGTTACCTGGTGAGTATAACTATATAAACATAATCGAATACAACCCAGATACGATGATTGTTCAATCTATACTAAATTCAACCTTCTGCTCGATTCGGTCGCTTGTATGTAAAACGGAAGAACAGTTACCTGGTGAGTATTGCTATATAAACATCATCACGTTATCATCGAATACAACTCAGATACAATTATCGTTTCGTCTAACCATTTAACCTTCTGTTCGATTCAGTCGCTAGTATGTGTAACGGAAGTACCGTCACCTGGTTAGTATCACTATATATACAGTATCGCGATATAATCGGATACCACCCAGATACATTGATTGTTCAGACTATCCATTCAACTTTCTGTTCGTTTCGGTCGCTCGTATGTGAAACGGGAATACCGTCACCTAGTGTGTTTAACTATATACACAGCATAACATCATAATCGAATACAACCCAGATACTATCCATTCAACCTTCTGTTCGATTCGGTTGCTCGTATGTATAACGGAAGAAAAGTAACCTGGTGAGTATTTCTATTTAAACATCACCACGATATAATAGAATACAACTCAGTTACAATTATCGTTTCGTCTAACCATTTAACCTTCTGTTCGATTCAGTCGCTAGTATGTGTAACGGAAGTACCGTCACCTGGTATGTATCACTATATATACAGTATTGCGATATAATGGGATACCACCCTGATACATTGATTGTTCAGACTATCCATTCAACTTTCTGTTCGTTTCGGTCGCTCGTATGTGAAACAAGAATACCGTCACCTAGTGTGTATAACTATATACACAGCATAACATCATAATCGAATACAACCCATATACTATCCATTCAACCTTCTGTTCAATTCAGTCGCTCGTATGTATAACGGGAGAACAGTTACCTGGTGAGTATTACTATATAAACATAATCGAATACAACCCAGATACGATGATTGTTCAATTTATACTGAATTCAACCTTCTGCTCGATTCGGTCGCTTGTATGTAAAACGGAAGAACAGTTACCTGGTGAGTATTGCTATATAAACATTATCACGATATCATCGAATACAACTCAGTTACAATTATCGTTCCGTCTATCCATCCAACCTAATTTTCGATTCGGACGCCCGTATGTGTAACGAAAGAACCGTTACATGATAGGTGTAACTGAATATACAGCATAACGATATATTCGGATACAACCCAGATACAATAATTTTTCAATCTATCCATTCAACCTCATGTTCGATTCAGTCGCTCGTATGTATAACGATAGAACAGTTACCTGGTGAGTATAACTATATGAACATAATCGAATACAACCCAGATACGATGATTATTCAATCTATACTGAATTCAACCTTCTGCTCGATTTGGTCACTCGTATGTAAAACGGAAGAACAGTTACCTGGTGAGTATTGCTATATAAACATCATCACGATATCATCGAATACAACTCAGATACAATTATCGTTTCGTCTAACCATTTAAACTTCTGTTCGATTCAGTCGCTAGTATGTGTAACGGAAGAAGAGTTACCTGGTGAGTATAACTATATAAACATTATCGAATACAACCCAGATACGATGATTGTTCAATCTATCTATTCAACCTCCTGCTCGATTCGGTCGCTTGTATGTAAAACGGAAGAACAGTTACCTGGTGAGTATTGCTATATAAACATCATCACGATATCATCGAATACAACTCAGATACAATTATCGTTTCGTCCAACCATTTAACCTTCTGTTCGATTCAGTCGCTAGTATGTGTAACGGAAGTACCGTTACCTGGTAAGTATCACTATATATACAGTATTGCGATATAATCGGATACCACCCAGATACATTGATTGTTCAGACTATCCATTCAACTTTCTGTTCGTTTCGGTCGCTCGTATGTGATACGGGAATACCGTCACCTAGTGTGTTTAACTATATACACAGCATAACATCATAATCGAATACAACCCAGATACTATCCATTCAACCTTCTGTTCGATTCGGTTGCTCGTATGTATAACGGAAGAACAGTAACCTGGTGAGTGAGTATAACTATATAAACATAATCGAATATAACCCAGATACGATGATTGTTCAATCTATACTGAATTCAACCTTCTGCTCGATTCGGTCGCTTGTATGTAAAACGGAAGAACAGCTACCTGGTGAGTATTGCTATATAAACATCATCACGATATCATCGAATACAACTCAGTTACAATTATCGTTCCGTCTATCCATCCAACCTAATTTTCGATTCGGACGCTCGTATGTGTAACGAAAGAACCGTTACATGATAGGTGTAACTGAATATACAGCATAACGATATATTCGGATACAACCCAGATACAATGATTGTTCAATCTATCCATTCAACCTCATGTTCAATTCAGTCGCTCGTATGAATAACGAAAGAACAGTTACCTGGTGAGTATAACTATATAAACATAATCGAATACAACCCAGATACGATGATTGTTCAATCTATCCATTTGACCTTCTGCTCGATTCGGTCGCTTGTATGTGAAAACGAAAGAACAGTTACCTGGTGAGTATTTCTATATAAACATCACCACGATATAATCGAATACAACTCAGTTTCAATTATCGTTTCGTCTAACCATTTAACCTTCTGTTCGATTCAGTCGCTAGTATGTGTAACGGATGTACCGTCACCTGGTTAGTATCACTATATATACAGTATTGCGATATAATCGGATACCACCCAGATACATTGATTGTTCAGACTATCCATTCAACTTTCTGTTCGTTTCGGTCGTTCGTATGTGAAACGGGAATACCGTCACCTAGTGTGTTTAACTATATACACAGCATAACATCATAATCGAATACAACCCAGATACTATCCATTCAACCTTCTGTTCGATTCGGTTGCTCGTATGTATAACGGAAGAACAGAAACCTGGTGAGTATTTCTATATAAACATCACCACGATATAATAGAATACAACTCAGTTACAATTATCGTTTCGTCTAACCATTCAACCTTCTGTTCGATTCAGTCGCTAGTATGTGTAACGGAAGTACCGTCACCTGGTATGTATCACTATATATACAGTATTGCGATATAATCGGATACCACCCTGATACATTGATTGTTCACACTATCCATTCAACTTTCTGTTCGTTTCGGTCGCTCGTATGTAAAACAAGAATACCGTCACCTAGTGTGTATAACTATATACACAGCATAACATCATAATCGAATACAACCCATATACTATCCATTCAACCTTCTGTTCAATTCAGTCGCTCGTATGTATAACGGAAGAACAGTTACCTGGTGAGTATAACTATATAAACATAATCGAATACAACCCAGATACGATGATTGTTCAATCTATACTGAATTCAACCTTCTGCTCGATTCGGTCGCTTGTATGTAAAACGGAAGAACAGTTACCTGGTGAGTATTGCTATATAAACATCATCACGATATCATCGAATACAACTCAGATACAATTATCGTTTCGTCTAACCATTTAACCTTCTGTTCGATTCAGTCGCTAGTATGTGTAACGGAAGAACAGTTACCTGGTGAGTATAACTATATAAACATAATCGAATACAACCCAGATACGATGATTGTTCAATCTATCCATTTGACCTTCTGCTCGATTCGGTCGCTTGTATGTGAAAACGAAAGAACAGTTACCTGGTGAGTATTTCTATATAAACATCACCAAGATATAATCGAATACAACTCAGTTTCAATTATCGTTTCGACTGACCATTTAACCTTCTGTTCGATTCAGTCGCTAGTATGTGTAACGGAAGTACCGTCACCTGGTTAGTATCACTATATATACAGTATTACGATATAATCGAATACCACCCAGATACATTGATTGTTCAGACTATCCATTCAACTTTCTGTTCGTTTCGGTCGTTCGTATGTGAAACGGGAATACCGTCACCTAGTGTGTTTAACTATATACACAGCATAACATCATAATCGAATACAACCCAGATACTATCCATTCAACCTTCTGTTCGATTCGGTTGCTCGTATGTATAACGGAAGAACAGTAACCTGGTGAGTATTTCTATATAAACATCACCACGATATAATAGAATACAACTCAGTTACATTTATCGTTTCGTCTAACCATTTAACCTCCTGTTCGATTCAGTCGCTAGTATGTGTAACGGAAGTACCGTCACCTGGTATGTATCACTATATATACAGTATTGCGATATAATCGGATACCACCCTGATACATTGATTGTTCACACTATCCATTCAACTTTCTGATCGTTTCGGTCGCTCGTATGTAAAACAAGAATACCGTCACCTAGTGTGTATAACTATATACACAGCATAACATCATAATCGAATACAACCCATATACTATCCATTCAACCTTCCGTTCAATTCAGTCGCTCGTATGTATAACGGAAGAACAGTTACCTGGTGAGTATAACTATATAAACATAATCGAATACAACCCAGATACGATGATTGTTCAATCTATACTGAATTCAACCTTCTGCTCGATTCGGTCACTTGTATGTAAAACGGAAGAACAGTTACCTGGTGAGTATTGCTATATAAACATCATCACGATATCATCGAATACAACTCAGTTACAATTATCGTTTCGTCTAACCATTTAACCTTCTGTTCGATTCAGTCGCTAGTATGTGTAACGGAAGAACAGTGACCTGGTGAGTATAACTATATAAACATTATCGAATACAACCCAGATACGATGATTGTTCAATCTATCTATTCAACCTTCTGCCCGATTCGGTCGCTTGTATGTAAAACGGAAGAACAGTTACCTGGTGAGTATTGCTATATAAACATCATCACGATATCATCGAATACAACTCAGATACAATTATCGTTTTGTCTAACCATTTAACCTTCTGTTCGATTCAGTCGCTAGTATGTGTAACGGAAGTACCGTCACCTGGTAAGTATCACTATATATACAGTATTGCGATATAATCGGATACCACCCAGATACATTGATTGTTCAGTCTATCCATTCAACTTCCTTTTTGTTTCGGTCGCTCGTATGTGAAACGGGAATACCGTCACCTAGTGTGTATAACTATATACACAGCATAACATCATAATCGAATACAACCCATATACTATCCATTCAACCTTCTGTTCGATTCGGTTGCTCGTATGTATAACGGAAGAACAGTAACCTGGTGAGAATTTCTATATGAACATCACCACGATATAATAGAATACAACTCAGTTACAATTATCGTTTCGTTTAACCATTTAACCTTCTGTTCGATTCAGTCGCTAGTATGTGTAACGGAAGTACCGTCACCTGGTATGTATCAATATATACAGTATTGCGATATAATCGGATACCACCCTGATACATTGATTGTTCAGACTATCCATTCAACTTTCTGTTCATTTCGGTCGCTCGTATGTAAAACAAGAATACCGTCACCTAGTGTGTATAACTATATACACAGCATAACATCATAATCGAATACAACCCATATACTATCCATTCAACCTTCTGTTCAATTCAGTCGCTCGTATGTATATCGGAATAACAGTAACCTGGTGAGTATAACTATATAAACATAATCGAATACAACCCAAATACGATGATTGTTCAATCTATACTAAATTCAACCTTCTGCTCGATTCGGTCGCTTGTATGTAAAACGGAAGAACAGTTACCTGGTGAGTATTGCTATATAAACATCATCACGTTATCATCGAATACAACTCAGATACAATTATCGTTTCGTCTAACCATTTAACCTTCTGTTCGATTCAGTCGCTAGTATGTGTAACGGAAGTACCGTCACCTGGTTAGTATCACTATATATACAGTATTGCGATATAATCGGATACCACCCAGATACATTGATTGTTCAGACTATCCATTCAACTTTCTGTTCGTTTCGGTCGCTCGTATGTGAAACGGGAATACCGTCACCTAGTATGTTTAACTATATACACAGCATAACATCATAATCGAATACAACCCAGATACTATCCATTCAACCTTCTGTTCGATTCGGTTGCTCGTATGTATAACAGAAGAACAGTAACCTGCTGAGTATTTCCATATAAACATCACCACGATATAATAGAATACAACTCAGTCACAATTATCGTTTCGTCTAACCATTTAACCTTTTGTTCGATTCAGTCGCTAGTATGTGTAACGGAAGTACCGTCACCTGGTTAGTATCACTATATATACAGTATTGCGATATAATCGGATACCACCCAGATACATTGATTGTTCAGACTATCCATTCAACTTTCTGTTCGTTTCGGTCGCTCGTATGTAGAACAAGAATACCGTCACCTAGTGTGTATAACTATATACACAGCATAACATCATAATCGAATACAACCCATATACTATCCATTCAACCTTCTGTTCAATTCAGTCGCTCGTATGTATAACGGAAGAACAGTTACCTGGTGAGTATAACTATGTAAACATAATCGAATACAACCCAGATACGATGATTGTTCAATCTATCCATTTGACCTTCTGCTCGATTCGGTCGCTTGTATGTGAAAACGAAAGAACAGTTACCTGGTGAGTATTTCTATATAAACATCACCACGATATAATCGAATACAACTCAGATACAATTATCGTTTCGTCTAACCATTTCACCTTCTGTTCGATTCAGTCGCTAGTATGTGTAACGGAAGTACCGTCACCTGGTTAGTATCACTATATATACAGTATTGCGATATAATCGGATACCACCCAGATACATTGATTGTTCAGACTATCCATTCAACTTTCTGTTCGTTTCGGTCGCTCGTATGTGAAACGGGAATACCGTCACCTAGTGTGTTTAACTATATACACAGCATAACATTATAATCGAATACAACTCAGATACTATCCATTCAACCTTCTGTTCGATTCGGTTGCTCGTATGTATAACGGAAGAACAGTAACCTGGTGAGTATTTCTATATAAACATCACCACGATATAATAGAATACAACTCAGTCACAATCATCGTTTCGTCTAACCATTCAACCTCCTGTTCGATTCAGTCGCTAGTATGTGTAACGGAAGTACCGTCACCTGGTTAGTATCACTATATTTACAGTATTGCGATATAATCTGATACCACCCAGATACATTGATTGTTCAGACTATCCATTCAACTTTCTGTTCGTTTCGGTCGCTCGTATGTAAAACAAGAATACCGTCACCTAGTGTGTATAACTATATACACAGCATAAAATCATAATCGAATACAACCCATATACTATCCATTCAATCTTCTGTTCAATTCAGTCGCTCGTATGTATAACGGAAGAACAGTTACCTGGTGAGTATAACTATATAAACATCATCACGATATCATCGAATACAACTCAGTTACAATTATCGTTCCGTCTATCCATCCAACCTAATTTTCGATTCGGACGCTCTTATGTGTAACGAAAGAACCGTTACATGATAGGTGTAACTGAATATACAGCATAACGATATATTCGGATACAACCCAGATACAATGATTGTTCAATCTATCCATTCAACCTTATGTTCGATTCAGTCGCTCGTATGTATAACGAAAGAACAGTTACCTGGTGAGTATAACTATATAAACATAATTGAATACAACCCAGATACGATGATTCTTCAATCTATCCATTTGACCTTCTGCTCGATTCGGTCGCTTGTATGTGAAAACGAAAGAACAGTTACCTGGTGAGTATTTCTATATAAACATCACCACGATATAATTGAATACAACTCAGTTTCAATTATCGTTTCGTCTAACCATTCAACCTTCTGTTCGATTCAGTCGCTAGTATGTGTAACGGAAGTACCGTCACCTGGTTAGTATCACTATATATACAGTATTGCGATATAATCGGATACCACCCAGATACATTGATTGTTCAGACTATCCATTCAACTTTCTGTTCGTTTCGGTCGCTCGTATGTGAAACGGGAATACCGTCACCTAGTGTGTATAACTATATACACAGCATAACATCATAATCGAATACAACCCATATACTATCCATTCAACCTTCTGTTCAATTCAGTCGCTCGTATGTATAACGGAAGAACAGTTACCTGGTGAGTATAACTATATAAACATAATCGAATACAACCCAGATACGATGATTGTTCAATCTATACTGAATTCAACCTTCTGCTCGATTCGGTCGCTTGTATGTAAAACGGAAGAACAGTTACCTGGTGAGTATTGCTATATAAACATCATCACGATATCATCGAATACAACTCAGATACAATTATCGTTTCGTCTAACCATTTAACCTTCTGTTCGATTCAGTCGCTAGTATGTGTAACGGAAGAACAGTTACCTGGTGAGTATTACTATATAAACATAATCGAATACAACCCAGATACGATGATTGTTCAATCTATCCATTTGACCTTCTGCTCGATTCGGTCGCTTGTATGTGAAAACGAAAGAACAGTTACCTGGTGAGTATTTCTATATAAACATCACCACGATATAATCGAATACAACTCAGTTTCAATTATCGTTTCGTCTGACCATTTAACCTTCTGTTCGATTCAGTCGCTAGTATGTGTAACGGAAGTACCGTCACCTGGTTAGTATCACTATATATACAGTATTACGATATAATCGGATACCACCCAGATACATTGATTGTTCAGACTATCCATTCAATTTCTGTTCGTTTCGGTCGTTCGTATGTGAAACGGGAATACCGTCACCTAGTGTGTTTAACTATATACACAGCATAACATCATAATCGAATACAACCCAGATACTATCCATTCAACCTTCTGTTCGATTCGGTTGCTCGTATGTATAACGGAAGAACAGTAACCTGGTGAGTATTTCTATATAAACATCACCACGATATAATAGAATACAACTCAGTTACAATTATCGTTTCGTCTAACCATTTAACCTCCTGTTCGATTCAGTCGCTAGTATGTGTAACGGAAGTACCGTCACCTGGTATGTATCACTATATATACAGTATTGCGATATAATCGGATACCACCCTGATACATTGATTGTTCACACTATCCATTCAACATTCTGATCGTTTCGGTCGCTCGTATGTAAAACAAGAATACCGTCACCTAGTGTGTATAACTATATACACAGCATAACATCATAATCGAATACAACCCATATACTATCCATTCAACCTTCCGTTCAATTCAGTCGCTCGTATGTATAACGGAAGAACAGTTACCTGGTGAGTATAACTATATAAACATAATCGAATACAACCCAGATACGATGATTGTTCAATCTATACTGAATTCAACCTTCTGCTCGATTCGGTCGCTTGTATGTAAAACGGAAGAACAGTTACCTGGTGAGTATTGCTATATAAACATCATCACGATATCATCGAATACAACTCAGTTACAATTATCGTTTCGTCTAACCATTTAACCTTCTGTTCGATTCAGTCGCTAGTATGTGTAACGGAAGAACAGTTACCTGGTGAGTATAACTATATAAACATTATCGAATACAACCCAGATACGATGATTGTTCAATCTATCTATTCAACCTCCTGCCCGATTCGGTCGCTTGTATGTAAAACGGAAGAACAGTTACCTGGTGAGTATTGCTATATAAACATCATCACGATATCATCGAATACAACTAAGATACAATTATCGTTTTGTCTAACCATTTAACCTTCTGTTCGATTCAGTCGCTAGTATGTGTAACGGAAGTACCGTCACCTGGTAAGTATCACTATATATACAGTATTGCGATATAATCGGATACCACCCAGATACATTGATTGTTCAGTCTATCCATTCAACTTTCTTTTTGTTTCGTTCGCTCGTATGTGAAACGGGAATACCGTCACCTAGTGTGTATAACTATATACACAGCATAACATCATAATCGAATACAACCCATATACTATCCATTCAACCTTCTGTTCGATTCGGTTGCTCGTATGTATAACGGAAGAACAGTAACCTGGTGAGAATTTCTATATGAACATCACCACGATATAATAGAATACAACTCAGTTACAATTATCGTTTCGTTCAACCATTTAACCTTCTGTTCGATTCAGTCGCTAGTATGTGTAACGGAAGTACCGTCACCTGGTATGTATCAATATATACAGTATTGCGATATAATCGGATACCACCCTGATACATTGATTGTTCAGACTATCCATTCAACTTTCTGTTCATTTCGGTCGCTCGTATGTAAAACAAGAATACCGTCACCTAGTGTGTATAACTATATACACAGCATAACATCATAATCGAATACAACCCATATACTATCCATTCAACCTTCTGTTCAATTCAGTAGCTCGTATGTATATCGGAATAACAGTAACCTGGTGAGTATAACTATATAAACATAATCGAATACAACCCAAATACGATGATTGTTCAATCTATACTAAATTCAACCTTCTGCTCGATTCGGTCGCTTGTATGTAAAACGGAAGAACAGTTACCTGGTGAGTATTGCTATATAAACATCATCACGTTATCATCGAATACAACTCAGATACAATTATCATTTCGTCTAACCATTTAACCTTCTGTTCGATTCAGTCGCTAGTATGTGTAACGGAAGTACCGTCACCTGGTTAGTATCACTATATATACAGTATTGCGATATAATCGGATACCACCCAGATACATTGATTGTTCAGACTATCCATTCAACTTTCTGTTCGTTTCGGTCGCTCGTATGTGAAACGGGAATACCGTCACCTAGTATGTTTAACTATATACACAGCATAACATCATAATCGAATACAACCCAGATACTATCCATTCAACCTTCTGTTCGATTCGGTTGCTCGTATGTATAACAGAAGAACAGTAACCTGCTGAGTATTTCTATATAAACATCACCACGATATAATAGAATACAACTCAGTTACAATTATCGTTTCGTCTAACCATTTAACCTTTTGTTCGATTCAGTCGCTAGTATGTGTAACGGAAGTACCGTCACCTGGTTAGTATCACTATATATACAGTATTGCGATATAATCGGATACCACCCAGATACATTGATTGTTCAGACTATCCATTCAACTTTCTGTTCGTTTCGGTCGCTCGTATGTAAAACAAGAATACCGTCACCTAGTGTGTATAACTATATACACAGCATAACATCATAATCGAATACAACCCATATACTATCCATTCAACCTTCTGTTCAATTCAGTCGCTCGTATGTATAACGGAAGAACAGTTACCTGGTGAGTATAACTATATAAACATAATCGAATACAACCCAGATACGATGATTGTTCAATCTATCCATTTGATCTTCTGCTCGATTCGGTCGCTTGTATGTGAAAACGAAAGAACAGTTACCTGGTGAGTATTTCTATATAAACATCACCACGATATAATCGAATACAACTCAGATACAATTATCGTTTCGTCTAACCATTTAACCTTCTGTTCGATTCAGTCGCTAGTATGTGTAACGGAAGTACCGTCACCTGGTTAGTATCACTATATATACAGTATTGCGATATAATCGGATACCACCCAGATACATTGATTGTTCAGACTATCCATTCAACTTTCTGTTCGTTTCGGTCGCTCGTATGTGAAACGGGAATACCGTCACCTAGTGTGTTTAACTATATACACAGCAAAACATCATAATCGAATACAACCCAGATACTATCCATTCAACCTTCTGTTCGATTCGGTTGCTCGTATGTATAACGGAAGAACAGTAACCTGGTGAGTATTTCTATATAAACATCATCACGTTATCATCGAATACAACTCAGATACAATTATCGTTTCGTCTAACCATTCAACCTTCTGTTCGATTCAGTCGCAAGTATGTGTAACGGAAGTACCGTCACCTGGTTAGTATCACTATATATACAGTATTGCGATATAATCGGATACCACCCAGATACATTGATTGTTCAGACTATCCATTCAACTTTCTGTTCGTTTCGGTCGCTCGTATGTGAAACGGGAAAACCGTCACCTAGTGTGTTTAACTATATACACAGCATAACATTATAATCGAATACAACTCAGATACTATCCATTCAACCTTCTGTTCGATTCGGTTGCTCGTATGTATAACGGAAGAACAGTAACCTGGTGAGTACTTCTATATAAACATCACCACGATATAATAGAATACAACTCAGTTACAATCATCGTTTCGTCTAACCATTCAACCTCCTGTTCGATTCAGTCGCTAGTATGTGTAACGGAAGTACCGTCACCTGGTTAGTATCACTATATTTACAGTATTGCGATATAATCGGATACCACCCAGATACATTGATTGTTCAGACTATCCATTCAACTTTCTGTTCGTTTCGGTCGCTCGTATGTAAAACAAGAATACCGTCACCTAGTGTGTATAACTATATACACAGCATAACATCATAATCGAATACAACCCATATACTATCCATTCAATCTTCTGTTCAATTCAGTCGCTCGTATGTATAACGGAAGAACAGTTACCTGGTGAGTATAACTATATAAACATAATCGAATACAACCCAGATACGATGATTGTTCAATCTATACTGAATTCAACCTTCTGCTTGATTCGGTCGCTTGTATGTGAAACGGAAGAACAGTTACCTGGTGAGTATTGCTATATAAACATCATCACGATATCATCGAATACAACTCAGTTACAATTATCGTTCCGTCTATCCATCCAACCTAATTTTCGATTCGGACGCTCTTATGTGTAACGAAAGAACCGTTACATGATAGGTGTAACTGAATATACAGCATAACGATATATTCGGATACAACCCAGATACAATGATTGTTCAATCTATCCATTCAACCTTATGTTCGATTCAGTCGCTCGTATGTATAACGAAAGAACAGTTACCTGGTGAGTATAACTATATAAACATAATCGAATACAACCCAGATACGATGATTCTTCGATCTATCCATTTGACCTTCTGCTCGATTCGGTCGCTTGTATGTGAAAACGAAAGAACAGTTACCTGGTGAGTATTTCTATATAAACATCACCACGATATAATCGAATACAACTCAGTTTCAATTATCGTTTCGTCTAACCATTTAACCTTCTGTTCGATTCAGTCGCTAGTATGTGTAACGGAAGTACCGTCACCTGGTTAGTATCACTATATATACAGTATTGCGATATAATCGGATACCACCCAGATACATTGATTGTTCAGACTATCCATTCAACTTTCTGTTCGTTTCGGTCGCTCGTATGTAAAACAAGAATACCGTCACCTAGTGTGTATAACTATATACACAGCATAACATCATAATCGAATACAACCCATATACTATCCATTCAACCTTCTGTTCAATTCAGTCGCTCGTATGTATAACGGAAGAACAGTTACCTGGTGAGTATAACTATATAAACATCACCACGATATAATAGAATACAACTCAGTTACAATTATCGTTTCGTCTAACCATTCAACCTTCTGTTCGATTCAGTCGCTAGTATGTGTAACGGAAGTACCGTCACCTGGTATGTATCACTATATATACAGTATTGCGATATAATCGGATACCACCCTGATACATTGATTGTTCAGACTATCCATTCAACTTTCTGTTCGTTTCGGTCGCTCGTATGTAAAACAAGAATACCGTCACCTAGTGTGTATAACTATATACACAGCATAACATCATGATCGAATACAACCCATATACTATCCATTCAACCTTCTGTTCAATTCAGTCGCTCGTATGTGTAACGGAAGAACAGTTACCTGGTGAGTATAACTATATAAACATAATCGAATACAACCCAGATACGATGATTGTTCAATCTATCCATTTGACCTTCTGCTCGATTCGGTCGCTTGTATGTGAAAACGAAAGAACAGTCACCTGGTGAGTATTTCTATATAAACATCACCACGATATAATCGAATACAACTCAGTTTCAATTATCGTTTCGTCTAACCATTTAACCTTCTGTTCGATTCAGTCGCTAGTATGTGTAACGGAAGAACAGTTACCTTGTGAGTATAACTATATAAACATAATCGAATACAACCCAGATACGATGATTGTTCAATCTATCCATTTGACCTTCTGCTCGATTCGGTCGCTTGTATGTGAAAACGAAAGAACAGTTACCTGGTGAGTATTTCTATATAAACATCACAACGATATAATCGAATACAACTCAGTTTCAATTATCGTTTCGTCTAACCATTTAACCTTCTGTTCGATTCAGTCGCTAGTATGTGTAACGGAAGTACCGTCACCTGGTTAGTATCACTATATATACAGTATTGCGATATAATCGGATACCACCCAGATAAATTGATTGTTCAGACTATCCATTCAACTTTCTGTTCGTTTCGGTCGCTCGTATGTGAAACGGGAATACCGTCACCTAGTGTGTTTAACTATATACATAGCATAACATCATAATCGAATACAACCCAGATACTATCCATTCAACCTTCTGTTCGATTCGGTTGCTCGTATGTATAACGGAAGAACAGTAACCTGGTGAGTATTTCTATATAAACATCACCGCGATATAATAGAAAACAACTCAGTTACAATTATCGTTTCGTTTAACCATTTAACCTTCTGTTCGATTCAGTCGCTAGTATGTGTAACGGAAGTACCGTCACCTGGTATGTATCACTATATATACAGTATTGCGATATAATCGGATACCACCCTGATACATTGATTGTTCAGACTATCCATTCAACTTTCTGTTCGTTTCGGTCGCTCGTATGTAAAACAAGAATACCGTCACCTAGTGTGTATAACTATATACACAGCATAACATCATAATCGAATACAACCCATATACTATCCATTCAACCTTCTGTTCAATTCAGTCGCTCGTATGGTTAACGAAAGAACAGTTACCTGGTGAGTATAACTATATAAACATAATCGAATACATCCCAGATACGATGATTGTTCAATCTATCCATTTGACCTTCTGCTCGATTCGGTCGCTTGTATGTGAAAACGAAAGAACAGTTACCTGGTGAGTATTTCTATATAAACATCACCACGATATAATCGAATACAACTCAGTTTCAATTATCGTTTCGTCTAACCATTTAACCTTCTGTTCGATTCAGTCGCTAGTATGTGTAACGGAAGTACCGTCACCTGGTTAGTATCACTATGAATACAGTATTGCGATATAATCGGATACCACCCAGATACATTGATTGTTCGGACTATCCATTCAACTTTCTGTTCGTTTCGGTCGCTCGTATATGAAACGGAAATACCGTCACCTAGTGTGTTCAACTATATACACAGCATAACATCATAATCGAATACAACCCAGATACTATCTATTCAACCTTCTGTTCGATTCGGTTGCTCGTATGTATAACGGAAGAACAGTAACCTGGTAAGTATTTCTATATAAACATCACCACGATATAATAGAATACAACTCAGTTACAATTATCGTTTCGTCTAACCATTTAACCTTCTGTTCGATTCAGTCGCTAGTATGTGTAACGGAAGTACCGTCACCACCTGGTTTGTATCACTATATATACAGTATTGCGATATAATCGGATACCACCCTGATACATTGATTGTTCAGACTATCCATTCAACTTTCTGTTCGTTTCGGTCGCTCGTATGTAAAACAAGAATACCGTCACCTAGTGTGTATAACTATATACACAGCATAACATCATGATCGAATACAACCCATATACTATCCATTCAACCTTCTGTTCAATTCAGTCGCTCGTATGTGTAACGGAAGAACAGTTACCTGGTGAGTATAACTATATAAACATAATCGAATACAACCCAGATACGATGATTGTTCAATCTATCCATTTGACCTTCTGCTCGATTCGGTCGCTTGTATGTGAAAACGAAAGAACAGTTACCTGGTGAGTATTTCTATATAAACATCACCACGATATAATCGAATACAACTCAGTTTCAATTATCGTTTCGTCTAACCATTTAACCTTCTGTTCGATTCAGTCGCTAGTATGTGTAACGGAAGAACAGTTACCTTGTGAGTATAACTATATAAACATAATCGAATACAACCCAGATACGATGATTGTTCAATCTATCCATTTGACCTTCTGCTCGATTCGGTCGCTTGTATGTGAAAACGAAAGAACAGTTACCTGGTGAGTATTTCTATATAAACATCACAACGATATAATCGAATACAACTCAGTTTCAATTATCGTTTCGTCTAACCATTTAACCTTCTGTTCGATTCAGTCGCTAGTATGTGTAACGGAAGTACCGTCACCTGGTTAGTATCACTATATATACAGTATTGCGATATAATCGGATACCACCCAGATAAATTGATTGTTCAGACTATCCATTCAACTTTCTGTTCGTTTCGGTCGCTCGTATGTGAAACGGGAATACCGTCACCTAGTGTGTTTAACTATATACATAGCATAACATCATAATCGAATACAAACCAGATACTATCCATTCAACCTTCTGTTCGATTCGGTTGCTCGTATGTATAACGGAAGAACAGTAACCTGGTGAGTATTTCTATATAAACATCACCGCGATATAATAGAAAACAACTCAGTTACAATTATCGTTTCGTTTAACCATTTAACCTTCTGTTCGATTCAGTCGCTAGTATGTGTAACGGAAGTACCGTCACCTGGTATGTATCACTATATATACAGTATTGCGATATAATCGGATACCACCCTGATACATTGATTGTTCAGACTATCCATTCAACTTTCTGTTCGTTTCGGTCGCTCGTATGTAAAACAAGAATACCGTCACCTAGTGTGTATAACTATATACACAGCATAACATCATAATCGAATACAACCCATATACTATCCATTCAACCTTCTGTTCAATTCAGTCGCTCGTATGGTTAACGAAAGAACAGTTACCTGGTGAGTATAACTATATAAACATAATCGAATACATCCCAGATACGATGATTGTTCAATCTATCCATTTGACCTTCTGCTCGATTCGGTCGCTTGTATGTGAAAACGAAAGAACAGTTACCTGGTGAGTATTTCTATATAAACATCACCACGATATAATCGAATATAACTCAGTTTCAATTATCGTTTCGTCTAACCATTTAACCTTCTGTTCGATTCAGTCGCTAGTATGTGTAACGGAAGTACCGTCACCTGGTTAGTATCACTATGAATACAGTATTGCGATATAATCGGATACCACCCAGATACATTGATTGTTCGGACTATCCATTCAACTTTCTGTTCGTTTCGGTCGCTCGTATATGAAACGGAAATACCGTCACCTAGTGTGTTCAACTATATACACAGCATAACATCATAATCGAATACAACCCAGATACTATCTATTCAACCTTCTGTTCGATTCGGTTGCTCGTATGTATAACGGAAGAACAGTAACCTGGTGAGTATTTCTATATAAACATCACCACGATATAATAGAATACAACTCAGTTACAATTATCGTTTCGTCTAACCATTTAACCTTCTGTTCGATTCAGTCGCTAGTATGTGTAACGGAAGTACCGTCACCACCTGGTTTGTATCACTATATATACAGTATTGCGATATAATCGGATACCACCCTGATACATTGATTGTTCAGACTATCCATTCAACTTTCTGTTCGTTTCGGTCGCTCGTATGTAAAACAAGAATACCGTCACCTAGTGTGTATAACTATATACACAGCATAACATCATAATCGAATACAACCCATATACTATCCATTCAACCTTCTGTTCAATTCAGTCGCTCGTATGTATAACGGAAGAACAGTTACCTGGTGAGTATAACTATATAAACATAATCGAATACAACCCAGATACGATGATTGTTCAATCTATCCATTTGACCTTCTGCTCGATTCGGTCGCTTGTATGTGAAAACGAAAGAACAGTTACCTGGTGAGTATTTCTATATAAACATCACCACGATATCATCGAATACAACTCAGATACAATTATCGTTTCGTCTAACCATTTAACCTTCTGTTCGATTCAGTCGCTAGTATGTCTAACGGAAGAACAGTAACCTGGTGAGTATAACTATATAAACATTATCGAATACAACCCAGATACGATGATTGTTCAATCTATCCATTTGACCTTCTGCTCGATTCGGTCGCTTGTATGTGAAAACGAAAGAACAGTTACCTGGTGAGTATTTCTATATAAACATCACCACGATATAATCGAATACAACTCAGTTTCAATCATCGTTTCGTCTAACCATTTAACCTTCTGTTCGATTCAGTCGCTAGTATGTGTAACGGAAGTACCGTCACCTGGTTAGTATCACTATATATACAGTATTGCGATATAATCGGATACCACCCAGATACATTGATTGTTCAGACTATCCATTCAACTTTCTGTTCGTTTCGGTCGCTCGTATGTGAAACGAGAATACCGTCACCTAGTGTGTATAACTATATACACAGCATATCATCATAATCGAATACAACCCATATACTATCCATTCAACCTTCTGTTCGATTCGGTTGCTCGTATGTATAACGGAAGAACAGTAACCTGGTGAGTATTTCTATATAAACATCACCACGATATAATAGGATACAACTCAGTTACAATTATCGTTTCGTCTAACCATTTAACCTTCTGTTCGATTCAGTCGCTAGTATGTGTAACGAAAGTACCGTCACCTGGTATGTATCACTATATATACAGTATTGCGATATAATCGGATACCACCCTGATACATTGATTGTTCAGACTATCCATTCAACTTTCTGTTTGTTTCGGTCGCTCGTATGTACAACAAGAATACCGTCACCTAGTGTGTATAACTATATACACAGCATAACATCATAATCGAATACAACCCATATACTATCCATTCAACCTTCTGTTCAATTCAGTCGCTCGTATGTATAACGGAAGAACAGTTACCTGGTGAGTATAACTATATAAACATAATCGAATACAACCCAGATACGATGATTGTACAATCTATACTGAATTCAACCTTCTGCTCGATTCGGTCGCTTGTATGTAAAACGGAAGAACAGTTACCTGGTGAGTATTGCTATATAAACATCATCACGATATCATCGAATACAACTCAGATACAATTATCGTTTCGTCTAACCATTTAACCTTCTGTTCGATTCAGTCGCTAGTATGTGTAACGGAAGAACAGTAACCTGGTGAGTATAACTATATAAACATTATCGAATACAACCCAGATACGATGATTGTTCAATCTATCTATTCAACCTCCTGCTCGATTCGGTCGCTTGTATGTAAAACGGAAGAACAGTTACCTGGTGAGTATTGCTATATAAACATCATCAAGATATCATCGAATACAACTCAGATACAATTATCGTTTTGTCTAACCATTTAACCTTCTGTTCGATTCAGTCGCTAGTATGTGTAACGGAAGTACCGTCACCTGGTAAGTATCACTATATATACAGTATTGCGATATAATCGGATACCACCCAGATACATTGATTGTTCAGACTATCCATTCAACTTTCTGTTCGTTTCGGTCGCTCGTATGTGAAACGGAAATACCGTCACCTAGTGTGTATAACTATATACACAGCATAACATCATAATCGAATACAACCCATATACTATCCATTCAACCTTCTGTTGGATTCGGTTGCTCGTATGTATAACGGAAGAACAGTAACCTGGTGAGAATTTCTATATAAACATCACCACGATATAATAGAATACAACTCAGTTTCAATTATCTTTTCGTCTAACCAATTAACCTTCTGTTCGATTCAGTCGCTAGTATGTGTAACGGAAGAACAGTTACCTGGTGAGTATAACTATATAAACATAATCGAATACAACCCAGATACGATGATTGTTCAATCTATCCATTTGACCTTCTGCTCGATTCGGTCGCTTGTATGTGAAAACGAAAGAACAGTAACCTGGTAAGTATCACTATATATACAGTATTGCGATATAATCGGATACCACCCAGATACTTTGATTGTTCAGACTATCCATTCAACTTTCTGTTCGTTTCGGTCGCTCGTATGTGTAACGGGAATACCGTCACCTAGTGTGTATAACTATATACACAGCATAACATCATAATCGAATACAACCCATATACTATCCATTCAACTTTCTGTTCGTTTCGGTCGCTCGTATGTAAAACGGGAATACCGTCACCTAGTGTGTATAACTATATACACAGCATAACATCATAATCGAATACAACCCATATACTATCCATTCAACCTTCTGTTCGATTCGGTTGCTCGTATGTATAACGGAAGAACAGTAACCTGGTGAGTATTTCTATATAAACATCACCACGATATAATAGAATACAACTCAGTTACAATTATCGTTTCGTCTAACCATTTAACCTTCTGTTCGATTCAGTCGCTAGTATGTGTAACGGAAGTACCGTCATCTGGTATGTATCACTATATATACAGTATTGCGATATAATCGGATACCACCCTGATACATTGATTGTTCAGACTATCCATTCAACTTTCTGTTCGTTTCGGTCGTTCGTATGTAAAACAAGAATACCGTCACCTAGTGTGTATAACTATATGCACAGCATAACATCATAATCGAATACAACCCATATACTATCCATTCAACCTTCTGTTCAATTCAGTCGCTCGTATGTATAACGGAAGAACAGTTACCTGGTGAGTATAACTATATAAACATAATCGAATACAACCCAGATACGATGATTGTTCAATCTATACTGAATTCAACCTTCTGCTCGATTCGGTCGCTTGTATGTGAAACGGAAGAACAGTTACCTGGTGAGTATTGCTATATAAACATCATCACGATATCATCGAATACAACTCAGATACAATTATCGTTTCGTCTAACCATTTAACCTTCTGTTCGATTCAGTCGCTAGTATGTGTAACGGAAGAACAGTTACCTGGTGAGTATAACTATATAAACATTATCGAATACGACCCAGATACGATGATTGTTCAATCTACCTATTCAACCTCCTGCTCGATTCGGTCGCTTGTATGTAAAACGAAAGAACAGTTACCTGGTGAGTATTGCTATATAAACATCATCACGATATCATCGAATACAACTCAGATACAATTATCGTTTTGTCTAACCATTTAACCTTCTGTTCGATTCAGTCGCTGGTATGTGTAACGGAAGTACCGTCACCTGGTAAGTATCACTATATATACAGTATTGCGATATAATCGGATACCACCCAGATACATTGATTGTTCAGACTATCCATTCAACTTTCTGTTCATTTCGGTCGCTCGTATGTGAAACGGGAATACCGTCACCTAGTGTGTATAACTATATACACAGCATAACATCATAATCGAATACAACCCATATACTATCCATTCAACCTTCTGTTCGATTCGGTTGCTCGTATGTACAACGGAAGAACAGTAACCTGGTGAGTATTTCTATATAAACATCACCACGATATAATAGAATACAACTCAGTTTCAATTATCGTTTCGTCTAACCATTTAACCTTCTGTTCGATTCAGTAGCTAGTATGTGTAACGGAAGAACAGTTACCTGGTGAGTATAACTAACTATATAAACATAATCGAATACAACCCAGATACGATGATTGTTCAATCTATCCATTTGACCTTCTGCTCGATTCGGTCGCTTGTATGTGAAAACGAAAGAACAGTAACCTGGTGAGTATTTCTATATAAACATCACCACGATATAATAGAATACAACTCAGTTACAATTATCGTTTCGTCTAACCATTTAACCTTCTGTTCGATTCAGTCGCTAGTATGTGTAACGGATGTACCGTCACCTGGTTAGTATCACTATATATACAGTATTGCGATATAATCGGATACCACCCAGATACATTGATTGTTCAATCTATCCATTCAACCTTCTGTTCAATTCAGTCGCTCGTATGTATAACGAAAGAACAGTTACCTGGTAAGTATAACTATATGAACATAATCGAATACAACCCAGATACGATGATTGTTCAATCTATCCGTTCAACCTTCTGTTCGATTCAGACGCTCTTATGTAAAACGGAAGAACAGATACCTGGTAAGTATAACTATATAAACATAATCTAATACAACCCAGATACGATGATTGTTTAATCTGTCCATTCAACCTTCTGTTCGATTCGGACGCTCGTATGTAAAACGGAAGAACAGTTACCTGGCGAGTATTGCTATATAAACATCATCACGATATCATCGAATACAACAGATACAATTATCGTGTCGTCTAACTATTCAACCTTCTGTTCAATTAAGTCGCTCGTATGTATAACGGAAGAACAGTAACATGGTAAGTATAACTATATAAACATAATCGAATACAACCCAGATACGATGATTGTTCAATCTATCTATTCAACCTTCTGTTCGATTCGGACGCTCGTATGTAAAACGGAAGAACGGTTACCTGGTGAGTATTACTATATAAACATCAACACGATATAATCGAATACAACCTAGATACGATTATAGTTTAGTCTAACTTTTCAACCTTCTGTTCGATTCGGTTGCTCGTATGTATAACGGAAGAACAGTAACCTGGTGAGTATTTCTATATAAACATCACCACGATATAATAGAATACAACTCAGTTACAATTATCGTTTCGTCTAACCATTTAACCTTCTGTTCGATTCAGTCGCTAGTATGTGTAACGGAAGTACCGTCACCTGGTATGTATCACTATATATACAGTATTGCGATTTAATCGGATAACACCCTGATACATTGATTGTTCAGACTATCCATTCAACTTTCTGTTCGTTTCGGTCGCTCGTATGTAAAACAAGAATACCGTCACCTAGTGTGTATAACTATATACACAGCATAACATCATAATCGAATACAACCCATATACTATCCATTCAACCTTCTGTTCAATTCAGTCGCTCATATGTATAACGGAAGAACAGTTACCTGGCGAGTATAACTATATAAACATAATCGAATACAACCAAGATACGATGATTGTTCAATCTATACTGAATTCAACCTTCTGCTCGATTCGGTCGCTTGTATGTAAAACGGAAGAACAGTTACCTGGTGAGTATTGCTATATAAACATCATCACGATATCATCGAATACAACTCAGATACAATTATCGTTTTGTCTAACCATTTAACCTTCTGTTCGATTCAGTCGCTGGTATGTGTAACGGAAGTACCGTCACCTGGTAAGTATCACTATATATACAGTATTGCGATATAATCGGATACCACCCAGATACATTGATTGTTCAGACTATCCATTCAACTTTCTGTTCATTTCGGTCGCTCGTATGTGAAACGGGAATACCGTCACCTAGTGTGTATAACTATATACACAGCATAACATCATAATCGAATACAACCCATATACTATCCATTCAACCTTCTGTTCGATTCGGTTGCTCGTATGTACAACGGAAAAACAGTAACCTGGTGAGTATTTCTATATAAACATCACCACGATATAATAGAATACAACTCAGTTTCAATTATCGTTTCGTCTAACCATTTAACCTTCTGTTCGATTCAGTCGCTAGTATGTGTAACGGAAGAACAGTCACCTGGTGAGTATAACTATATAAACATAATCGAATACAACCCAGATACGATGATTGTTCAATCTATCCATTTGACCTTCTGCTCGATTCGGTCGCTTGTATGTGAAAACGAAAGAACAGTAACCTGGTGAGTATTTCTATATAAACATCACCACGATATCATCGAATACAACTCAGATACAATTATCGTTTCGTCTAACCATTCAACCTTCTGTTCGATTCAGTCGCTAGTATGTGTAACGGAAGAACAGTTACCTGGTGAGTATAACTATATAAACATTATCGAATACAACCCAGATACGATGATTGTTCAATCTACCTATTCAACCTCCTGCTCGATTCGGTCGCTTGTATGTAAAACGGAAGAACAGTAACCTGGTGAGTATTTCTATATAAACATCACCACGATATAATAGAATACAACTCAGTTACAATTATCGTTTCGTCTAACCATTTAACCTTCTGTTCGATTCAGTCGCTAGTATGTGTAACGGAAGTACCGTCACCTGGTATGTATCACTATATATACAGTATTGCGATTTAATCGGATAACACCCTGATACATTGATTGTTCAGACTATCCATTCAACTTTCTGTTCGTTTCGGTCGCTCGTATGTAAAACAAGAATACCGTCACCTAGTGTGTATAACTATATACACAGCATAACATCATAATCGAATACAACCCATATACTATCCATTCAACCTTCTGTTCAATTCAGTCGCTCATATGTATAACGGAAGAACAGTTACCTGGCGAGTATAACTATATAAACATAATCGAATACAACCAAGATACGATGATTGTTCAATCTATACTGAATTCAACCTTCTGCTCGATTCGGTCGCTTGTATGTAAAACGGAAGAACAGTTACCTGGTGAGTATTGCTATATAAACATCATCACGATATCATCGAATACAACTCAGATACAATTATCGTTTTGTCTAACCATTTAACCTTCTGTTCGATTCAGTCGCTGGTATGTGTAACGGAAGTACCGTCACCTGGTAAGTATCACTATATATACAGTATTGCGATATAATCGGATACCACCCAGATACATTGATTGTTCAGACTATCCATTCAACTTTCTGTTCATTTCGGTCGCTCGTATGTGAAACGGGAATACCGTCACCTAGTGTGTATAACTATATACACAGCATAACATCATAATCGAATACAACCCATATACTATCCATTCAACCTTCTGTTCGATTCGGTTGCTCGTATGTACAACGGAAAAACAGTAACCTGGTGAGTATTTCTATATAAACATCACCACGATATAATAGAATACAACTCAGTTTCAATTATCGTTTCGTCTAACCATTTAACCTTCTGTTCGATTCAGTCGCTAGTATGTGTAACGGAAGAACAGTCACCTGGTGAGTATAACTATATAAACATAATCGAATACAACCCAGATACGATGATTGTTCAATCTATCCATTTGACCTTCTGCTCGATTCGGTCGCTTGTATGTGAAAACGAAAGAACAGTAACCTGGTGAGTATTTCTATATAAACATCACCACGATATCATCGAATACAACTCAGATACAATTATCGTTTCGTCTAACCATTCAACCTTCTGTTCGATTCAGTCGCTAGTATGTGTAACGGAAGAACAGTTACCTGGTGAGTATAACTATATAAACATTATCGAATACAACCCAGATACGATGATTGTTCAATCTACCTATTCAACCTCCTGCTCGATTCGGTCGCTTGTATGTAAAACGGAAGAACAGTTACCTGGTGAGTATTGCTATATAAACATCATCACGATATCATCGAATACAACTCAGATACAATTATCGTTTTGTCTAACCATTTAACCTTCTGTTCGATTCAGTCGCTGGTATGTGTAACGGAAGTACCGTCACCTGGTAAGTATCACTATGTATACAGTTTTGCGATATAATCAGATACCACCCAGATACATTGATTGTTCAGACTATCCATTCAACTTTCTGTTCATTTCGGTCGCTCGTATGTGAAACGGGAATACCGTCACCTAGTGTGTATAGCTATATACACAGCATAACATCATAATCGAATACAACCCATATACTATCCATTCAACCTTCTGTTCGATTCGGTTGCTCGTATGTATAACGGAAGAACAGTAACCTAGTGAGTATTTCTATATAAACATCACCACGATATAATAGAATACAACTCAGTTTCAATTATCGTTTCGTATAACCATTTAACCTTCTGTTCGATTCAGTCGCTAGTATGTGTAACGGAAGAACAGTTACCTGGTGAGTATAACTATATAAACATAATCGAATACAACCCAGATACGATGATTGTTCAATCTATCCATTTGACCTTCTGCTCGATTCGGTCGCTTGTATGTGAAAACGAAAGAACAGTAACCTGGTGAGTATTTCTATATAAACATCACCACGATATAATAGAATACAAATCAGTTACAATTATCGTTTCGTCTAACCATTTAACCTTCTGTTCGATTCAGTCGCTAGTATGTGTAACGGAAGTACCGTCACCTGGTTAGTATCACTATATATACAGTATTGCGATATAATCGGATACCACCCAGATACATTGATTGTTCAATCTATCCATTCAACCTTCTGTTCAATTCAGTCGCTCGTATGTATAACGGAAGAACAGTTACCTGGTAAGTATAACTATATATACATAATCGAATACAACCCAGATACGATGATTGTTCAATCTATCCATTCAACCTTCTGTTCGATTCAGACGCTCTTATGTAAAACGGAAGAACAGATACCTGGTAAGTATAACTATATAAACATAATCAAATACAACCCAGATACGATGATTGTTTAATCTATCCATTCAACCTTCTGTTCGATTCGGACGCTCGTATGTAAAACGAAAGAACAGTTACCTGGCGAGTATTGCTATATAAACATCATCACGATATCATCGAATACAACAGATACAATTATCGTGTCGTCTAACTATTCAACCTTCTGTTCAATTAAGTCGCTCGTATGTATAACGGAAGAACAGTAACATGGTAAGTATAACTATATAAACATAATCGATAAAACCCAGATACGATGATTGTTCAATCTATCCATTCAACCTTCTGTTCGATTCGGACGCTCGTATGTAAAACGGAAGAACGGTTACCTGGTGAGTATTACTATATAAACATCAACACGATATAATCGAATACAACCTAGATACGATTATAGTTTTGTCTAACTTTTCAACCTTCTGTTCGATTCGGTTGCTCGTATGTATAACGGAAGAACAGTAACCTGGTGAGTATTTCTATATAAACATCACCACGATATAATAGAATACAACTCAGTTACAATTATCGTTTTGTCTAACCATTTGACCTTCTGTTCGATTCAGTCGCTAGTATGTGTAACATAAGTACCGTCACCTGGTATGTATCACTATATATACAGTATTGCGATATAATCGGATAACACCCTGATACATTGATTGTTCAGACTATCCATTCAACTTTCTGTTCGTTTCGGTCGCTCGTATGTAAAACAAGAATACCGTCACCTAGTGTGTATAACTATATACACAGCATAACATCATAATCGAATACAACCCATATACTATCCATTCAACCTTCTGTTCAATTCAGTCGCTCGTATGTATAACGGAAGAACAGTTACCTGGTGAGTATAACTATATAAACATAATCGAATACAACCCAGATACGATGATTGTTCAATCTATACTGAATTCAACCTTCTGCTCGATTCGGTCGCTTGTATGTAAAACGGAAGAACAGTTACCTGGTGAGTATTGCTATATAAACATCATCACGATATCATCGAATACAACTCAGATACAATTATCGTTTCGTCTAACCATTTAACCTTCTGTTCGATTCAGTCGCTAGTATGTGTAACGGAAGAACAGTTACCTGGTGAGTATAACTATATAAACATTATCGAATACAACCCAGATACGATGATTGTTCAATCTACCTATTCAACCTCCTGCTCGATTCGGTCGCTTGTATGTAAAACGGAAGAACAGTTACCTGGTGAGTATTTCTATATAAACATCACCACGATATAATAGAATACAACTCAGTTTCAATTATCTTTTCGTCTAACCATTTAACCTTCTGTTCGATTCAGTCGCTAGTATGTGTAACGGGAGAACAGTTACCTGGTGAGTATAACTATATAAACATAATCGAATACAACCCAGATACGATGATTGTTCAATCTATCCATTTGACCTTCTGCTCGATTCGGTCGCTTGTATGTGAAAACGAAAGAACAGTAACCTGGTAAGTATCACTATATATACAGTATTGCGATATAATCGGATACCACCCAGATACTTTGATTGTTCAGACTATCCATTCAACTTTCTGTTCGTTTCGGTCGCTCGTATGTGTAACGGGAATACCGTCACCTAGTGTGTATAACTATATACACAGCATAACATCATAATCGAATACAACCCATATACTATCCATTCAACTTTCTGTTCGTTTCGGTCGCTCGTATGTAAAACGGGAATACCGTCACCTAGTGTGTATAACTATATACACAGCATAACATCATAATCGAATACAACCCATATACTATCCATTCAACCTTCTGTTCGATTCGGTTGCTCGTATGTATAACGGAAGAACAGTAACCTGGTGAGTATTTCTATATAAACATCACCACGATATAATAGAATACAACTCAGTTACAATTATCGTTTCGTCTAACCATTTAACCTTCTGTTCGATTCAGTCGCTAGTATGTGTAACGGAAGTACCGTCATCTGGTATGTATCACTATATATACAGTATTGCGATATAATCGGATACCACCCTGATACATTGATTGTTCAGACTATCCATTCAACTTTCTGTTCGTTTCGGTCGTTCGTATGTAAAACAAGAATACCGTCACCTAGTGTGTATAACTATATGCACAGCATAACATCATAATCGAATACAACCCATATACTATCCATTCAACCTTCTGTTCAATTCAGTCGCTCGTATGTATAACGGAAGAACAGTTACCTGGTGAGTATAACTATATAAACATAATCGAATACAACCCAGATACGATGATTGTTCAATCTATACTGAATTCAACCTTCTGCTCGATTCGGTCGCTTGTATGTAAAACGGAAGAACAGTTACCTGGTGAGTATTGCTATATAAACATCATCACGATATCATCGAATACAACTCAGATACAATTATCGTTTCGTCTAACCATTTAACCTTCTGTTCGATTCAGTCGCTAGTATGTGTAACGGAAGAACAGTTACCTGGTGAGTATAACTATATAAACATTATCGAATACGACCCAGATACGATGATTGTTCAATCTACCTATTCAACCTCCTGCTCGATTCGGTCGCTTGTATGTAAAACGAAAGAACAGTTACCTGGTGAGTATTGCTATATAAACATCATCACGATATCATCGAATACAACTCAGATACAATTATCGTTTTGTCTAACCATTTAACCTTCTGTTCGATTCAGTCGCTGGTATGTGTAACGGAAGTACCGTCACCTGGTAAGTATCACTATATATACAGTATTGCGATATAATCGGATACCACCCAGATACATTGATTGTTCAGACTATCCATTCAACTTTCTGTTCATTTCGGTCGCTCGTATGTGAAACGGGAATACCGTCACCTAGTGTGTATAACTATATACACAGCATAACATCATAATCGAATACAACCCATATACTATCCATTCAACCTTCTGTTCGATTCGGTTGCTCGTATGTACAACGGAAGAACAGTAACCTGGTGAGTATTTCTATATAAACATCACCACGATATAATAGAATACAACTCAGTTTCAATTATCGTTTCGTCTAACCATTTAACCTTCTGTTCGATTCAGTAGCTAGTATGTGTAACGGAAGAACAGTTACCTGGTGAGTATAACTAACTATATAAACATAATCGAATACAACCCAGATACGATGATTGTTCAATCTATCCATTTGACCTTCTGCTCGATTCGGTCGCTTGTATGTGAAAACGAAAGAACAGTAACCTGGTGAGTATTTCTATATAAACATCACCACGATATAATAGAATACAACTCAGTTACAATTATCGTTTCGTCTAACCATTTAACCTTCTGTTCGATTCAGTCGCTAGTATGTGTAACGGATGTACCGTCACCTGGTTAGTATCACTATATATACAGTATTGCGATATAATCGGATACCACCCAGATACATTGATTGTTCAATCTATCCATTCAACCTTCTGTTCAATTCAGTCGCTCGTATGTATAACGAAAGAACAGTTACCTGGTAAGTATAACTATATGAACATAATCGAATACAACCCAGATACGATGATTGTTCAATCTATCCGTTCAACCTTCTGTTCGATTCAGACGCTCTTATGTAAAACGGAAGAACAGATACCTGGTAAGTATAACTATATAAACATAATCTAATACAACCCAGATACGATGATTGTTTAATCTGTCCATTCAACCTTCTGTTCGATTCGGACGCTCGTATGTAAAACGGAAGAACAGTTACCTGGCGAGTATTGCTATATAAACATCATCACGATATCATCGAATACAACAGATACAATTATCGTGTCGTCTAACTATTCAACCTTCTGTTCAATTAAGTCGCTCGTATGTATAACGGAAGAACAGTAACATGGTAAGTATAACTATATAAACATAATCGAATACAACCCAGATACGATGATTGTTCAATCTATCTATTCAACCTTCTGTTCGATTCGGACGCTCGTATGTAAAACGGAAGAACGGTTACCTGGTGAGTATTACTATATAAACATCAACACGATATAATCGAATACAACCTAGATACGATTATAGTTTAGTCTAACTTTTCAACCTTCTGTTCGATTTGGTTGCTCGTATGTATAACGGAAGAACAGTAACCTGGTGAGTATTTCTATATAAACATCACCACGATATAATAGAATACAACTCAGTTACAATTATCGTTTCGTCTAACCATTTAACCTTCTGTTCGATTCAGTCGCTAGTATGTGTAACGGAAGTACCGTCACCTGGTATGTATCACTATATATACAGTATTGCGATTTAATCGGATAACACCCTGATACATTGATTGTTCAGACTATCCATTCAACTTTCTGTTCGTTTCGGTCGCTCGTATGTAAAACAAGAATACCGTCACCTAGTGTGTATAACTATATACACAGCATAACATCATAATCGAATACAACCCATATACTATCCATTCAACCTTCTGTTCAATTCAGTCGCTCGTATGTATAACGGAAGAACAGTTACCTGGCGAGTATAACTATATAAACATAATCGAATACAACCAAGATACGATGATTGTTCAATCTATACTGAATTCAACCTTCTGCTCGATTCGGTCGCTTGTATGTAAAACGGAAGAACAGTTACCTGGTGAGTATTGCTATATAAACATCATCACGATATCATCGAATACAACTCAGATACAATTATCGTTTTGTCTAACCATTTAACCTTCTGTTCGATTCAGTCGCTGGTATGTGTAACGGAAGTACCGTCACCTGGTAAGTATCACTATATATACAGTATTGCGATATAATCGGATACCACCCAGATACATTGATTGTTCAGACTATCCATTCAACTTTCTGTTCATTTCGGTCGCTCGTATGTGAAACGGGAATACCGTCACCTAGTGTGTATAACTATATACACAGCATAACATCATAATCGAATACAACCCATATACTATCCATTCAACCTTCTGTTCGATTCGGTTGCTCGTATGTACAACGGAAAAACAGTAACCTGGTGAGTATTTCTATATAAACATCACCACGATATAATAGAATACAACTCAGTTTCAATTATCGTTTCGTCTAACCATTTAACCTTCTGTTCGATTCAGTCGCTAGTATGTGTAACGAAAGAACAGTCACCTGGTGAGTATAACTATATAAACATAATCGAATACAACCCAGATACGATGATTGTTCAATCTATCCATTTGACCTTCTGCTCGATTCGGTCGCTTGTATGTGAAAACGAAAGAACAGTAACCTGGTGAGTATTTCTATATAAACATCACCACGATATCATCGAATACAACTCAGATACAATTATCGTTTCGTCTAACCATTCAACCTTCTGTTCGATTCAGTCGCTAGTATGTGTAACGGAAGAACAGTTACCTGGTGAGTATAACTATATAAACATTATCGAATACAACCCAGATACGATGATTGTTCAATCTACCTATTCAACCTCCTGCTCGATTCGGTCGCTTGTATGTAAAACGGAAGAACAGTTACCTGGTGAGTATTGCTATATAAACATCATCACGATATCATCGAATACAACTCAGATACAATTATCGTTTTGTCTAACCATTTAACCTTCTGTTCGATTCAGTCGCTGGTATGTGTAACGGAAGTACCGTCACCTGGTAAGTATCACTATGTATACAGTTTTGCGATATAATCAGATACCACCCAGATACATTGATTGTTCAGACTATCCATTCAACTTTCTGTTCATTTCGGTCGCTCGTATGTGAAACGGGAATACCGTCACCTAGTGTGTATAACTATATACACAGCATAACATCATAATCGAATACAACCCATATACTATCCATTCAACCTTCTGTTCGATTCGGTTGCTCGTATGTATAACGGAAGAACAGTAACCTGGTGAGTATTTCTATATAAACATCACCACGATATAATAGAATACAACTCAGTTTCAATTATCGTTTCGTATAACCATTTAACCTTCTGTTCGATTCAGTCGCTAGTATGTGTAACGGAAGAACAGTTACCTGGTGAGTATAACTATATAAACATAATCGAATACAACCCAGATACGATGATTGTTCAATCTATCCATTTGACCTTCTGCTCGATTCGGTCGCTTGTATGTGAAAACGAAAGAACAGTAACCTGGTGAGTATTTCTATATAAACATCACCACGATATAATAGAATACAAATCAGTTACAATTATCGTTTCGTCTAACCATTTAACCTTCTGTTCGATTCAGTCGCTAGTATGTGTAACGGAAGTACCGTCACCTGGTTAGTATCACTATATATACAGTATTGCGATATAATCGGATACCACCCAGATACATTGATTGTTCAATCTATCCATTCAACCTTCTGTTCAATTCAGTCGCTCGTATGTATAACGGAAGAACAGTTACCTGGTAAGTATAACTATATATACATAATCGAATACAACCCAGATACGATGATTGTTCAATCTATCCATTCAACCTTCTGTTCGATTCAGACGCTCTTATGTAAAACGGAAGAACAGATACCTGGTAAGTATAACTATATAAACATAATCAAATACAACCCAGATACGATGATTGTTTAATCTATCCATTCAACCTTCTGTTCGATTCGGACGCTCGTATGTAAAACGAAAGAACAGTTACCTGGCGAGTATTGCTATATAAACATCATCACGATATCATCGAATACAACAGATACAATTATCGTGTCGTCTAACTATTCAACCTTCTGTTCAATTAAGTCGCTCGTATGTATAACGGAAGAACAGTAACATGGTAAGTATAACTATATAAACATAATCGATAAAACCCAGATACGATGATTGTTCAATCTATCCATTCAACCTTCTGTTCGATTCGGACGCTCGTATGTAAAACGGAAGAACGGTTACCTGGTGAGTATTACTATATAAACATCAACACGATATAATCGAATACAACCTAGATACGATTATAGTTTTGTCTAACTTTTCAACCTTCTGTTCGATTCGGTTGCTCGTATGTATAACGGAAGAACAGTAACCTGGTGAGTATTTCTATATAAACATCACCACGATATAATAGAATACAACTCAGTTACAATTATCGTTTTGTCTAACCATTTGACCTTCTGTTCGATTCAGTCGCTCGTATGTGTAACATAAGTACCGTCACCTGGTATGTATCACTATATATACAGTATTGCGATATAATCGGATAACACCCTGATACATTGATTGTTCAGACTATCCATTCAACTTTCTGTTCGTTTCGGTCGCTCGTATGTAAAACAAGAATACCGTCACCTAGTGTGTATAACTATATACACAGCATAACATCATAATCGAATACAACCCATATACTATCCATTCAACCTTCTGTTCAATTCAGTCGCTCGTATGTATAACGGAAGAACAGTTACCTGGTGAGTATAACTATATAAACATAATCGAATACAACCCAGATACGATGATTGTTCAATCTATACTGAATTCAACCTTCTGCTCGATTCGGTCGCTTGTATGTAAAACGGAAGAACAGTTACCTGGTGAGTATTGCTATATAAACATCATCACGATATCATCGAATACAACTCAGATACAATTATCGTTTCGTCTAACCATTTAACCTTCTGTTCGATTCAGTCGCTAGTATGTGTAACGGAAGAACAGTTACCTGGTGAGTATAACTATATAAACATTATCGAATACAACCCAGATACGATGATTGTTCAATCTACCTATTCAACCTCCTGCTCGATTCGGTCGCTTGTATGTAAAACGGAAGAACAGTTACCTGGTGAGTATTGCTATATAAACATCATCACGATATCATCGAATACAACTCAGATACAATCATCGTTTTGTCTAACCATTTAACCTTCTGTTCGATTCAGTCGCTGGTATGTGTAACGGAAGTACCGTCACCTGGTAAGTATCACTATATATACAGTATTGCGATATAATCGGATACCACCCAGATACATTGATTGTTCAATCTATCCATTCAACCTTCTGTTCAATTCAGTCGCTCGTATGTATAACGGAAGAACAGTTACCTGGTGAGTATAACTATATAAACATAATCGAATACAACCCAGATACGATGATTGTTCAATCTATCCATTCAACCTTCTGTTCGATTCAGACGCTCTTATGTAAAACGGAAGAACAGATACCTGGTAAGTATAACTATATAAACATAATCGAATACAACCCAGATACGATGATTGTTCAATCTATCCATTCAACCTTCTGTTCGATTCGGACGCTCGTATGTGAAACGGAAGAACAGTTACCTGGCGAGTATTGCTATATAAACATCATCTCGATATCATCGAATACAACAGATACAATTATCGTGTCGTCTAACTATTCAACCTTCTGTTCAATTAAGTCGCTCGTATGTATAACGGAAGAACAGTAACATGGTAAGTATAACTATATAAACATAATCGAATACAACCCAGATACGATGATTGTTCAATCTATCCATTCAACCTTCTGTTCGATTCGGACGCTCGTATGTAAAACGGAAGAACGGTTACCTGGTGAGTGTTACTATATAAACATCAACACGATATAATCGAATACAACCTAGATACGATTATAGTTTAGTCTAACTTTTCAACCTTCTGTTCAATTCAGTCGCTCGTATGTATAACGGAAGAACAGTTACCTGGTGAGTATAACAATATAAACATAATCGAATACAACCCAGATACGATGATTGTTCAATCTATCCATTCAACCTTCTGTTCGATTCGGACGCTCTTATGTAAAACGGAAGAACAGTTACCTGGTAAGTATAACTATATAAACATAATCAAATACAACCCAGATACGATGATTGTTCAATATATCCATTCAACCTTCTGTTCGATTCGGACGCTCGTATGTAAAACGGAAGAACAGTTACCTGGTGAGTATTGCTATATAAACATCATCACGATATCATCGATTACAACAGTTACAATTATCGTGTCGTCTAACTATTCAACCTTCTGTTCAATTAAGTCGCTCGTATGTATAACGGAAAAACAGTTACCTGGTGAGTATAACTATATAAACATAATCGAATACAACCCAGATACGATGATTGTTCAATCTATCCATTCAACCTTCTGTTCGATTCGGACGCTCTTATGTAAAACGGAAGAACAGTTACCTGGTAAGTATAACTATATAAACAATATCGAATACAAACCAGATACGATGATTGTTCAATCTATCCATTCAACCTTCTGTTCGATTCGGACGCTCGTATGTAAAACGGAAGAACGGTTATTTGGTGAGTATTACTATATAAACATCAACACGATATAATCGAATACAACCTAGATACGATTATAGTTTAGTCTAACTTTTCAACCTTCTGTTCAATTCAGTCGCTCGTATGTATAACGGAAGAACAGTTACCTGGTAAGTATAACTATATAAACATAATCGAAAACAACCCAGATACGATGATTGTTCAATCTATCCATTCAACCTTCTGTTCAATTCAGTCGCTCGTATGTATAACGGAAGAACAGTTACCTGGTGAGTATAACAATATAAACATAATCGAATACAACCCAGATACGATGATTGTTCAATCTATCCATTCAACCTTCTGTTCGATTCGGACGCTCTTATGTAAAACGGAAGAACAGTTACCTGGTAAGTATAACTATATAAACATAATCAAATACAACCCAGATACGATGATTGTTCAATCTATCCATTCAACCTTCTGTTCGATTCGGACGCTCGTATGTAAAACGGGAGAACGGTCACCTGGTGAGTATTACTATATAAACATCATCACGATATCATCGATTACAACAGTTACAATTATCGTGTCGTCTAACTATTCAACCTTCTGTTCAATTAAGTCGCTCGTATGTATAACGGAAAAACAGTTACCTGGTAAGTATAACTATATAAACATAATCGAATACAACCCAGATACGATGATTGTTCAATCTATCCATTCAACCTTCTGTTCGATTCGGACGCTCTTATGTAAAACGGAAGAACAGTTACCTGGTAAGTATAACTATATAAACAATATCGAATACAACCCAGATACGATGATTGTTCAATCTATCCATTCAACCTTCTGTTCGATTCGGACGCTCGTATGTAAAACGGAAGAACGGTTATTTGGTGAGTATTACTATATAAACATCAACACGATATAATCGAATACAACCTAGATACGATTATAGTTTAGTCTAACTTTTCAACCTTCTGTTCAATTCAGTCGCTCGTATGTATAACGGAAGAACAGTTACCTGGTGAGTATTGCTATATAAACATCATCACGATATCATCGAATACAACAGATACAATTATCGTGTCGTCTAACTATCCAACCTTCTTTTCAATTCAGTCGCTCGTATGTATAACGGAAGAACAGTTACCTGGTAAGTATAACTATATAAACATAATCGAATACAACCCAGATACGATGATTGTTCAATCTATCCATTCAACCTTCTGTTCGATTCGGACGCTCTTATGTAAAACGGAAGAACAGTTACCTGGTAAGTATAACTATATAAACATAATCAAATACAACCCAGATACGATGATTGTTCAATCTATCCATTCAACCTTCTGTTCGATTCGGACGCTCGTATGTAAAACGGGAGAACGGTCACCTGGTGAGTATTACTATATAAACATCAACACGATATAATCGAATACAACCTAGATACGATGATTGTTCAATCTATCCATTCAACCTTCTGTTCGATTCGGACGCTCGTATGTAAAACGGAAGAACAGTTACCTGGTGAGTATTGCTATATAAACACCATCACGATATCATCGAATACAACAGATACAATTATCGTGTCGTCTAACTTTTCAACCTTCTGTTCAATTCAGTCGCTCGTATGTATAACGAAAGAACAGTTACCTGGTAAATATAATTATATAAACATAATCGAATACAACCCAGATACGATGATTGTTCAATCTATCCATTCAACCTTCTGTTCAATTCAGTCGCTCGTATGTATAACGGAAGAACAGTTACCTGGTAAGTATAACTATATAAACATAATCGAATACAACCCAGATACGATGATTGTTCAATCTATCAATTCAACCTTCTGTTCGATTCGGACGCTCGTATGTAAAACGGGAATACCGTCACCTAGTGACTATATAACTATATAAACAGTATAACATCATGATCGAATATAACCCAGATACTATCCATTCAACCTTCTGTTCGTTTCGGTCGCTCGTATGTATAACGGGAATACTGTCACCTAGTGAGTATAACTATATAAACAGCATAACATCATAATCGAATACAACCCAGATACGATGATTGTTCAATCTATCCATTCAACCTTCTGTTCGATTCGGACGCTCGTATGTAGAACGGAAGAACAGTTACCTGGTAAGTATAACTATATAAACATAATCGAATACAACCCAGATACGATGATTGTTCGAACTATCCATTCAACCTTCTGTTCGATTCGGACGCTCGTATGTAAAACGGGAATACCGTCACCTAGTGAGTATAACTATATAAACAGTATAACATCATGATCGAATATAACCCAGATACTATCCATTCAACCTTCTGTTCGATTCGGACGCTCGTATGTAAAACGGAAGAACAGTTACCTGGTGGGTATTGCTATATAAACATCATCACGATATCATCGAATACAACAGATACAATCATCGTGTCGTCTAACTATTCAACCTTCTGTTCAATTAAGTCGCTCGTATGTATAACGGAAGAACAGTTACTTGGTAAGTATAACTATATAAACATAATCGAATACAACCCAGATACGATGATTGTTCAATCTATCCATTCAACCTTCTGTTCGATTCGGACGCTCGTATGTGAAACGGAAGAACAGTTACCTGGTGGGTATTGCTATATAAACATCATCACGATATCATCGAATACAACAGATACAATCATCGTGTCGTCTAACTATTCAACCTTCTGTTCAATTAAGTCGCTCGTATGTAAAACGGAAGAACAGTTACCTGGTGGGTATTGCTATATAAACATCATCACGATATCATCGAATACAACTCAGATACAATTATCGTGTCGTCTAACCATTCAACATTCCGTTCGATTCAGTCACTAGTATGTGTAACGGAAGTACCGTCTCCTGGTAAGTATCACTATTTATACAGTATTGCGATATAATCGGATATCACATTGTTCAGTCTATCCATTCAACTTTCTGTTCGTTTCGGTCGCTTGTATGTATAACGGGAATACCGTCACCTAGTGAGTATAACTATATACACAGCATAACATCATAATCGAATATAACCCAGATACTATCCATTCAACCTTCTGTTCGTTTCGGTCGCTCGTATGTATAACGGGAATACTGTCACCTAGTGAGTATAACTATATAAACAGCATAACATCATAATCGAATACAACCCAGATACGATGATTTTTCAATCTATCCATTCAATCTTCTGTTCGATTCGGACGCTCGTATGTAAAACGGAAAAACAGTTACCTGGTGAGTATTGCTATATAAACATCATCACGATATCATCGAATACAACAGATACAATTATCGTGTCGTCTAACTATTCAACCTTCTGTTCAATTCAGTCGCTCGTATGTATAACGGAAGAACAGTTACCTGGTGAGTATTACTATATAAACATAATCGAATACAACCCAGATACGATGATTGTTCAATCTATCCATTCAATATTCTGTTCGATTCGGACGCTCGTATGTAAAACGGAAGAACAGTTACCTGGTGGGTATTGCTATATAAACATCATCACGATATCATCGAATACAACAGATACAATCATCGTGTCGTCTAACTATTCAACCTTCTGTTCAATTAAGTCACTCGTATGTATAACGGAAGAACAGTTACCTGGTAAGTATAACTATATAAACATGATCGAATACAACCCAGATACGATGATTGTTCAATCTATCCATTCAACCTTCTGTTCGATTCGGACGATCGTATGTAAAACGGAAGAACAGGTACCTGGTAAGTACAACTATATAAACAAAATCGAATACAACCCAGATACGATGATTGTTTAATCTATCCATTCAACCTTCTGTTCGATTCGGACGCTCGTATGTAAAACGGAAGAACGGTTACCTGGTGAGTATTACTATATAAACATCAACACGATATAATCGAATACAACCTAGATACGATTATAGTTCAGTCTAACTTTCCAACCTTCTGTTCAATTCAGTCGCTCGTATGTATAACGGAAGAACAGTTACCTGGTAAGTATAACTATATAAACATAATCGAATACAACCCAGATACGATGATTGTTCGATCTATCCATTCAACCTTCTGTTCAATTCAGTCGCTCGTATGTATAACGGAAGAACAGTAACCTGGTGAGTATTTCTATATAAACATCACCACGATATAATAGAATACAACTCAGTTACAATTATCGTTTCGTCTAACCATTTGACCTTCTGTTCGATTCAGTCGCTAGTATGTGTGACGGAAGTACCGTCACCTGGTATGTATCACTATATATACAGTATTGCGATATAATCGGATAACACCCTGATACATTGATTGTTCAGACTATCCATTCAACTTTCTGTTCGTTTCGGTCGCTCGTATGTAAAACAAGAATACCGTCACCTAGTGTGTATAACTATATACACAGCATAACATCATAATCGAATACAACCCATATACTATCCATTCAACCTTCTGTTCAATTCAGTCGCTCGTATGTATAACGGAAGAACAGTTACCTGGTGAGTATAACTATATAAACATAATCGAATACAACCCAGATACGATGATTGTTCAATCTATACTGAATTCAACCTTCTGCTCGATTCGGTCGCTTGTATGTAAAACGGAAGAACAGTTACCTGGTGAGTATTGCTATATAAACATCATCACGATATCATCGAATACAACTCAGATACAATTATCGTTTCGTCTAACCATTTAACCTTCTGTTCGATTCAGTCGCTAGTATGTGTAACGGAAGAACAGTTACCTGGTGAGTATAACTATATAAACATTATCGAATACAACCCAGATACGATGATTGTTCAATCTACCTATTCAACCTCCTGCTCGATTCGGTCGCTTGTATGTAAAACGGAAGAACAGTTACCTGGTGAGTATTGCTATATAAACATCATCACGATATCATCGAATACAACTCAGATACAATTATCGTTTTGTCCAACCATTTAACCTTCTGTTCGATTCAGTCGCTGGTATGTGTAACGGAAGTACCGTCACCTGGTAAGTATCACTATATATACAGTATTGCGATATAATCGGATACCACCCAGATACATTGATTGTTCAGACTATCCATTCAACTTTCTGTTCATTTCGGTCGCTCGTATGTGAAACGGGAATACCGTCACCTAGTGTGTATAACTATATACACAGCATAACATCATAATCGAATACAACCCATATACTATCCATTCAACCTTCTGTTCGATTCGGTTGCTCGTATGTACAACGGAAAAACAGTAACCTGGTGAGTATTTCTATATAAACATCACCACGATATAATAGAATACAACTCAGTTTCAATTATCGTTTCGTCTAACCATTTAACCTTCTGTTCGATTCAGTCGCTAGTATGTGTAACGGAAGAACAGTTACCTGGTGAGTATAACTATATAAACATAATCGAATACAACCCAGATACGATGATTGTTCAATCTATCCATTTGACCTTCTGCTCGATTCGGTCGCTTGTATGTGAAAACGAAAGAACAGTAACCTGGTGAGTATTTCTATATAAACATCACCACGATATCATCGAATACAATTCAGATACAATTATCGTTTCGTCTAACCATTCAACCTTCTGTTCGATTCAGTCGCTAGTATGTGTAACGGAAGAACAGTTACCTGGTGAGTATAACTATATAAACATTATCGAATACAACCCAGATACGATGATTGTTCAATCTACCTATTCAACCTCCTGCTCGATTCGGTCGCTTGTATGTAAAACGGAAGAACAGTTACCTGGTGAGTATTGCTATATAAACATCATCACGATATAATCGAATACAACTCAGATACAATTATCGTTTTGTCTAACCATTTAACCTTCTGTTCGATTCAGTCGCTGGTATGTGTAACGGAAGTACCGTCACCTGGTAAGTATTACTATATATACAGTTTTGCGATATAATCAGATACCACCCAGATACATTGATTGTTCAGACTATCCATTCAACTTTCTGTTCATTTCGGTCGCTCGTATGTGAAACGGGAATACCGTCACCTAGTGTGTATAACTATATACACAGCATAACATCATAATCGAATACAACCCATATACTATCCATTCAACCTTCTGTTCGATTCGGTTGCTCGTATGTATAACGGAAGAACAGTAACCTGGTGAGTATTTCTATATAAACATCACCACGATATAATAGAATACAACTCAGTTTCAATTATCGTTTCGTATAACCATTTAACCTTCTGTTCGATTCAGTCGCTAGTATGTGTAACGGAAGAACAGTTACCTGGTGAGTATAACTATATAAACATAATCGAATACAACCCAGATACGATGATTGTTCAATCTATCCATTTGACCTTCTGCTCGATTCGGTCGCTTGTATGTGAAAACGAAAGAACAGTAACCTGGTGAGTATTTCTATATAAACATCACCACGATATAATAGAATACAAATCAGTTACAATTATCGTTTCGTCTAACCATTTAACCTTCTGTTCGATTCAGTCGCTAGTATGTGTAACGAAAGTACCGTCACCTGGTTAGTATCACTATATATACAGTATTGCGATATAATCGGATACCACCCAGATACATTGATTGTTCAATCTATCCATTCAACCTTCTGTTCAATTCAGTCGCTCGTATGTATAACGGAAGAACAGTTACCTGGTAAGTATAACTATATATACATAATCGAATACAACCCAGATACGATGATTGTTCAATCTATCCATTCAACCTTCTGTTCGATTCAGACGCTCTTATGTAAAACGGAAGAACAGATACCTGGTAAGTATAACTATATAAACATAATCAAATACAACCCAGATACGATGATTGTTCAATCTATCCATTCAACCTTCTGTTCGATTCGGACGCTCGTATGTAAAACGAAAGAACAGTTACCTGGCGAGTATTGCTATATAAACATCATCACGATATCATCGAATACAACAGATACAATTATCGTGTCGTCTAACTATTCAACCTTCTGTTCAATTAAGTCGCTCGTATGTATAACGGAAGAACAGTAACATGGTAAGTATAACTATATAAACATAATCGAATACAACCCAGATACGATGATTGTTCAATCTATCCATTCAACCTTCTGTTCGATTCGGACGCTCGTATGTAAAACGGAAGAACGGTTACCTGGTGAGTATTACTATATAAACATCAACACGATATAATCGAATACAACCTAGATACGATTATAGTTTAGTCTAACTTTTCAACCTTCGGTTCGATTCGGTTGCTCGTATGTATAACGGAAGAACAGTAACCTGGTGAGTATTTCTATATAAACATCACCACGATATAATAGAATACAACTCAGTTACAATTATCGTTTCGTCTAACCATTTGACCTTCTGTTCGATTCAGTCGCTAGTATGTGTAACGGAAGTACCGTCACCTGGTATGTATCACTATATATACAGTATTGCGATATAATCGGATAACACCCTGATACATTGATTGTTCAGACTATCCATTCAACTTTCTGTTCGTTTCGGTCGCTCGTATGTAAAACAAGAATACCGTCACCTAGTGTGTATAACTATATACACAGCATAACATCATAATCGAATACAACCCATATACTATCCATTCAACCTTCTGTTCAATTCAGTCGCTCGTATGTATAACGGAAGAACAGTTACCTGGTGAGTATAACTATATAAACATAATCGAATACAACCCAGATACGATGATTGTTCAATCTATACTGAATTCAACCTTCTGCTCGATTCGGTCGCTTGTATGTAAAACGGAAGAACAGTTACCTGGTGAGTATTGCTATATAAACATCATCACGATATCATCGAATACAACTCAGATACAATTATCGTTTCGTCTAACCATTTAACCTTCTGTTCGATTCAGTCGCTAGTATGTGTAACGGAAGAACAGTTACCTGGTGAGTATAACTATATAAACATTATCGAATACAACCCAGATACGATGATTGTTCAATCTACCTATTCAACCTCCTGCTCGATTCGGTCGCTTGTATGTAAAACGGAAGAACAGTTACCTGGTGAGTATTGCTATATAAACATCATCACGATATCATCGAATACAACTCAGATACAATTATCGTTTTGTCTAACCATTTAACCTTCTGTTCGATTCAGTCGCTGGTATGTGTAACGGAAGTACCGTCACCTGGTAAGTATCACTATATATACAGTATTGCGATATAATCGGATACCACCCAGATACATTGATTGTTCAATCTATCCATTCAACCTTCTGTTCAATTCAGTCGCTCGTATGTATAACGGAAGAACAGTTACCTGGTGAGTATAACTATATAAACATAATCGAATACAACCCAGATACGATGATTGTTCAATCTATCCATTCAACCTTCTGTTCGATTCAGACGCTCTCATGTAAAACGGAAGAACAGATACCTGGTAAGTATAACTATATAAACATAATCGAATACAACCCAGATACGATGATTGTTCAATCTATCCATTCAACCTTCTGTTCGATTCGGACGCTCGTATGTGAATTGGAAGAACAGTTACCTGGCGAGTATTGCTATATAAACATCATCTCGATATCATCGAATACAACAGATACAATTATCGTGTCGTCTGACTATTCAACCTTCTGTTCAATTAAGTCGCTCGTATGTATAACGGAAGAACAGTAACATGGTAAGTATAACTATATAAACATAATCGAATACAACCCAGATACGATGATTGTTCAATCTATCCATTCAACCTTCTGTTCGATTCGGACGCTCGTATGTAAAACGGAAGAACGGTTACCTGGTGAGTGTTACTATATAAACATCAACACGATATAATCGAATACAACCTAGATACGATTATAGTTTAGTCTAACTTTTCAACCTTCTGTTCAATTCAGTCGCTCGTATGTATAACGGAAGAACAGTTACCTGGTAAGTATAACTATATAAACATAATCGAAAACAACCCAGATACGATGATTGTTCAATCTATCCATTCAACCTTCTGTTCAATTCAGTCGCTCGTATGTATAACGGAAGAACAGTTACCTGGTGAGTATAACAATATAAACATAATCGAATACAACCCAGATACGATGATTGTTCAATCTATCCATTCAACCTTCTGTTCGATTCGGACGCTCTTATGTAAAACGGAAGAACAGTTACCTGGTAAGTATAACTATATAAACATAATCAAATACAACCCAGATACGATGATTGTTCAATATATCCATTCAACCTTCTGTTCGATTCGGACGCTCGTATGTAAAACGGCAGAACAGTTACCTGGTGAGTATTGCTATATAAACATCATCACGATATCATCGATTACAACAGTTACAATTATCGTGTCGTCTAACTATTCAACCTTCTGTTCAATTAAGTCGCTCGTATGTATAACGGAAAAACAGTTACCTGGTAAGTATAACTATATAAACATAATCGAATACAACCCAGATACGATGATTGTTCAATCTATCCATTCAACCTTCTGTTCGATTCGGACGCTCTTATGTAAAACGGAAGAACAGTTACCTGGTAAGTATAACTATATAAACAATATCGAATACAACCCAGATACGATGATTGTTCAATCTATCCATTCAACCTTCTGTTCGATTCGGACGCTCGTATGTAAAACGGAAGAACGGTTATTTGGTGAGTATTACTATATAAACATCAACACGATATAATCGAATACAACCTAGATACGATTATAGTTTAGTCTAACTTTTCAACCTTCTGTTCAATTCAGTCGCTCGTATGTATAACGGAAGAACAGTTACCTGGTGAGTATTGCTATATAAACATCATCACGATATCATCGAATACAACAGATACAATTATCGTGTCGTCTAACTATCCAACCTTCTTTTCAATTCAGTCGCTCGTATGTATAACGGAAGAACAGTTACCTGGTAAGTATAACTATATAAACATAATCGAATACAACCCAGATACGATGATTGTTCAATCTATCCATTCAACCTTCTGTTCGATTCGGACGCTCTTATGTAAAACGGAAGAACAGTTACCTGGTAAGTATAACTATATAAACATAATCAAATACAACCCAGATACGATGATTGTTCAATCTATCCATTCAACCTTCTGTTCGATTCGGACGCTCGTATGTAAAACGGGAGAACGGTCACCTGGTGAGTATTACTATATAAACATCAACACGATATAATCGAATACAACCTAGATACGATGATTGTTCAATCTATCCATTCAACCTTCTGTTCGATTCGGACGCTCGTATGTAAAACGGAAGAACAGTTACCTGGTGAGTATTGCTATATAAACACCATCACGATATCATCGAATACAACAGATACAATTATCGTGTCGTCTAACTTTTCAACCTTCTGTTCAATTCAGTCGCTCGTATGTATAACGAAAGAACAGTTACCTGGTAAATATAATTATATAAACATAATCGAATACAACCCAGATACGATGATTGTTCAATCTATCCATTCAACCTTCTGTTCAATTCAGTCGCTCGTATGTATAACGGAAGAACAGTTACCTGGTAAGTATAACTATATAAACATAATCGAATACAACCCAGATACGATGATTGTTCAATCTATCAATTCAACCTTCTGTTCGATTCGGACGCTCGTATGTAAAACGGGAATACCGTCACCTAGTGACTATATAACTATATAAACAGTATAACATCATGATCGAATATAACCCAGATACTATCCATTCGACCTTCTGTTCGTTTCGGTCGCTCGTATGTATAACGGGAATACTGTCACCTAGTGAGTATAACTATATAAACAGCATAACATCATAATCGAATACAACCCAGATACGATGATTGTTCAATCTATCCATTCAACCTTCTGTTCGATTCGGACGCTCGTATGTAGAACGGAAGAACAGTTACCTGGTAAGTATAACTATATAAACATAATCGAATACAACCCAGATACGATGATTGTTCGAACTATCCATTCAACCTTCTGTTCGATTCGGACGCTCGTATGTAAAACGGGAATACCGTCACCTAGTGAGTATAACTATATAAACAGTATAACATCATGATCGAATATAACCCAGATACTATCCATTCAACCTTCTGTTCGATTCGGACGCTCGTATGTAAAACGGAAGAACAGTTACCTGGTGGGTATTGCTATATAAACATCATCACGATATCATCGAATACAACAGATACAATCATCGTGTCGTCTAACTATTCAACCTTCTGTTCAATTAAGTCGCTCGTATGTATAACGGAAGAACAGTTACTTGGTAAGTATAACTATATAAACATAATCGAATACAACCCAGATACGATGATTGTTCAATCTATCCATTCAACCTTCTGTTCGATTCGGACGCTCGTATGTGAAACGGAAGAACAGTTACCTGGTGGGTATTGCTATATAAACATCATCACGATATCATCGAATACAACAGATACAATCATCGTGTCGTCTAACTATTCAACCTTCTGTTCAATTAAGTCGCTCGTATGTAAAACGGAAGAACAGTTACCTGGTGGGTATTGCTATATAAACATCATCACGATATCATCGAATACAACTCAGATACAATTATCGTGTCGTCTAACCATTCAACATTCCGTTCGATTCAGTCACTAGTATGTGTAACGGAAGTACCGTCTCCTGGTAAGTATCACTATTTATACAGTATTGCGATATAATCGGATATCACATTGTTCAGTCTATCCATTCAACTTTCTGTTCGTTTCGGTCGCTTGTATGTATAACGGGAATACCGTCACCTAGTGAGTATAACTATATACACAGCATAACATCATAATCGAATATAACCCAGATACTATCCATTCAACCTTCTGTTCGTTTCGGTCGCTCGTATGTATAACGAGAATACTGTCACCTAGTGAGTATAACTATATAAACAGCATAACATCATAATCGAATACAACCCAGATACGATGATTTTTCAATCTATCCATTCAATCTTCTGTTCGATTCGGACGCTCGTATGTAAAACGGAAAAACAGTTACCTGGTGAGTATTGCTATATAAACATCATCACGATATCATCGAATACAACAGATACAATTATCGTGTCGTCTAACTATTCAACCTTCTGTTCAATTCAGTCGCTCGTATGTATAACGGAAGAACAGTTACCTGGTGAGTATTACTATATAAACATAATCGAATACAACCCAGATACGATGATTGTTCAATCTATCCATTCAATCTTCTGTTCGATTCGGACGCTCGTATGTAAAACGGAAGAACAGTTACCTGGTGGGTATTGCTATATAAACATCATCACGATATCATCGAATACAACAGATACAATCATCGTGTCGTCTAACTATTCAACCTTCTGTTTAATTAAGTCACTCGTATGTATAACGGAAGAACAGTTACCTGGTAAGTATAACTATATAAACATGATCGAATACAACCCAGATACGATGATTGTTCAATCTATCCATTCAACCTTCTGTTCGATTCGGACGATCGTATGTAAAACGGAAGAACAGGTACCTGGTAAGTACAACTATATAAACAAAATCGAATACAACCCAGATACGATGATTGTTTAATCTATCCATTCAACCTTCTGTTCGATTCGGACGCTCGTATGTAAAACGGAAGAACGGTTACCTGGTGAGTATTACTATATAAACATCAACACGATATAATCGAATACAACCTAGATACGATTATAGTTCAGTCTAACTTTCCAACCTTCTGTTCAATTCAGTCGCTCGTATGTATAACGGAAGAACAGTTACCTGGTAAGTATAACTATATAAACATAATCGAATACAACCCAGATACGATGATTGTTCGATCTATCCATTCAACCTTCTGTTCAATTCAGTCGCTCGTATGTATAACGGAAGAACAGTAACCTGGTGAGTATTTCTATATAAACATCACCACGATATAATAGAATACAACTCAGTTACAATTATCGTTTCGTCTAACCATTTGACCTTCTGTTCGATTCAGTCGCTAGTATGTGTGACGGAAGTACCGTCACCTGGTATGTATCACTATATATACAGTATTGCGATATAATCGGATAACACCCTGATACATTGATTGTTCAGACTATCCATTCAACTTTCTGTTCGTTTCGGTCGCTCGTATGTAAAACAAGAATACCGTCACCTAGTGTGTATAACTATATACACAGCATAACATCATAATCGAATACAACCCATATACTATCCATTCAACCTTCTGTTCAATTCAGTCGCTCGTATGTATAACGGAAGAACAGTTACCTGGTGAGTATAACTATATAAACATAATCGAATACAACCCAGATACGATTATTGTTCAATCTATACTGAATTCAACCTTCTGCTCGATTCGGTCGCTTGTATGTAAAACGGAAGAACAGTTACCTGGTGAGTATTGCTATATAAACATCATCACGATATCATCGAATACAACTCAGATACAATTATCGTTTCGTCTAACCATTTAACCTTCTGTTCGATTCAGTCGCTAGTATGTGTAACGGAAGAACAGTTACCTGGTGAGTATAACTATATAAACATTATCGAATACAACCCAGATACGATGATTGTTCAATCTACCTATTCAACCTCCTGCTCGATTCGGTCGCTTGTATGTAAAACGGAAGAACAGTTACCTGGTGAGTATTGCTATATAAACATCATCACGATATCATCGAATACAACTCAGATACAATTATCGTTTTGTCTAACCATTTAACCTTCTGTTCGATTCAGTCGCTGGTATGTGTAACGGAAGTACCGTCACCTGGTAAGTATCACTATATATACAGTATTGCGATATAATCGGATACCACCCAGATACATTGATTGTTCAATCTATCCATTCAACCTTCTGTTCAATTCAGTCGCTCGTATGTATAACGGAAGAACAGTTACCTGGTGAGTATAACTATATAAACATAATCGAATACAACCCAGATACGATGATTGTTCAATCTATCCATTCAACCTTCTGTTCGATTTAGACGCTCTTATGTAAAACGGAAGAACAGATACCTGGTAAGTATAACTATATAAACATAATCGAATACAACCCAGATACGATGATTGTTCAATCTATCCATTCAACCTTCTGTTCGATTCGGACGATCGTATGTAAAACGGAAGAACAGTTACCTGGCGAGTATTGCTATATAAACATCATCTCGATATCATCGAATACAACAGATACAATTATCGTGTCGTCTAACTATTCAACCTTCTGTTCAATTAAGTCGCTCGTATGTATAACGGAAGAACAGTAACATGGTTAGTATAACTATATAAACATAATCGAATACAACCCAGATACGATGATTGTTCAATCTATCCATTCAACCTTCTGTTCGATTCGGACGCTCGTATGTAAAACGGAAGAACGGTTACCTGGTGAGTGTTACTATATAAACATCAACACGATATAATCGAATACAACCTAGATACGATTATAGTTTAGTCTTACTTTTCAACCTTCTGTTCAATTCAGTCGCTCGTATGTATAACGGAAGAACAGTTACCTGGTAAGTATAACTATATAAACATAATCGAAAACAACCCAGATACGATGATTGTTCAATCTATCCATTCAACCTTCTGTTCAATTCAGTCGCTCGTATGTATAACGGAAGAACAGTTACCTGGTGAGTATAACAATATAAACATAATCGAATACAACCCAGATACGATGATTGTTCAATCTATCCATTCAACCTTCTGTTCGATTCGGACGCTCTTATGTAAAACGGAAGAACAGTTACCTGGTAAGTATAACTATATAAACATAATCAAATACAACCCAGATACGATGATTGTTCAATATATCCATTCAACCTTCTGTTCGATTCGGACGCTCGTATGTAAAACGGAAGAACAGTTACCTGGTGAGTATTGCTATATAAACATCATCACGATATCATCGAATACAACAGTTACAATTATCGTGTCGTCTAACTATTCAACCTTCTGTTCAATTAAGTCGCTCGTATGTATAACGGAAAAACAGTTACCTGGTAAGTATAACTATATAAACAATCGAATACAACCCAGATACGATGATTGTTCAATCTATCCATTCAACCTTCTGTTCGATTCGGACGCTCTTATGTAAAACGGAAGAACAGTTACCTGGTAAGTATAACTATATAAACAATATCGAATACAACCCAGATACGATGATTGTTCAATCTATCCATTCAACCTTCTGTTCGATTCGGACGCTCGTATGTAAAACGGAAGAACGGTTATTTGGTGAGTATTACTATATAAACATCAACACGATATAATCGAATACAACCTAGATACGATTATAGTTTAGTCTAACTTTTCAACCTTCTGTTCAATTCAGTCGCTCGTATGTATAACGGAAGAACAGTTACCTGGTGAGTATTGCTATATAAACATCATCACGATATCATCGAATACAACAGATACAATCATCGTGTCGTCTAACTATTCAACCTTCTGTTTAATTAAGTCACTCGTATGTATAACGGAAGAACAGTTACCTGGTAAGTATAACTATATAAACATGATCGAATACAACCCAGATACGATGATTGTTCAATCTATCCATTCAACCTTCTGTTCGATTCGGACGCTCGTATGTAAAACGGAAGAACAGTTACCTGGTGAGTATTGCTATATAAACATCATCACGATATCATCGAATACAACAGATACAATCATCGTGTCGTCTAACTATTCAACCTTCTGTTCGATTCGGACGCTCGTATGTAAAACGGAGGAACAGTTACCTGGTGGGTATTGCTATATAAACATCATCACGATACCATCGAATACAACAGATACAATCATCGTGTCGTCTAACTATTCAACCTTCTGTTCAATTAAGTCGCTCGTATGTATAACGGAAGAACAGTTACCTGGTAAGTATAACTATATAAACATAATCGAATACAACCCAGATACGATGATTGTTCAATCTATCCATTCAACCTTCTGTTCGATTCGGACGCTCGTATGTAAAACGGAAGAACAGTTACCTGGTGAGTATAACTATATAAACATCAACACGATATAATCGAATACAACCAAGATACGATGATTGTTCAATCTATCCATTCAATCTTCTGTTCGATTCAGTCGCTCGTATGTATAACGGAAGAACAGTTACCTGGTAAGTATAACTATATAAACATAATCGAATACAACCCAGATACTATCCATTCAACCTTCTGTTCGATTCGGTTGCTCGTGAGTATAACGAAAGAACAGTAACTTGGTGAGTATTCCTATATGAACGTCATCACGATATAATCGAATACAACTCAGGTACAATGATCATTCCGTCTATCCATCCAACCTTCTGTTCGATTGGGTCGCTCGTATGTATAACGCAAGATCAGTCACCTGGTTAGTATTACTATATAGTATCACTATACATACAGTATTGCGATATAATCGGATACCACCCAGATACATTGATTGTTCAGACTATCCATTCAACTTTCTGTTCGTTCCGGTCGCTCGTATGTAAAACGGGAATACCGTCACCTAGTGTGTATAACTATATACACAGTATAACATCATAATCGAATACAACCCATATACTATCCATTCAACCTTCTGTTCGATTTGGTTGCTCGTATGTATAACGGAAGAACAGTAACCTGGTGAGTATTTCTATATAAACATCACCACGATATAATAGAATACAACTCAGTTACAATTATCGTTTCGTCTAACCATTTAACCTTCTGTTCGATTCAGTCGCTAGTATGTGTAACGGAAGTACCGTCACCTGGTATGTATCACTATATATACAGTATTGCGATATAATCGGATACCACCCTGATACATTGATTGTTCAGACTATCCATTCAACTTTCTGTTCGTTTCGGTAGCTCGTATGTAAAACAAGAATACCGTCACCTAGTGTGTATAACTATATACACAGCATAACATCATAATCGAATACAACCCATATACTATCCATTCAACCTTCTGTTCAATTCAGTCGCTCGTATGTATAACGGAAGAACAGTTACCTGGTGAGTATAACTATATGAACATAATCGAATACAACCCAGATACGATGATTGTTCAATCTATACTGAATTCTACCTTCTGCTCGATTCGGTCGCTTGTATGTAAAACGGAAGAACAGTTACCTGGTGAGTATTGCTATATAAACATCACGATATCATCGAATACAACTCAGATACAATTATCGTTTCGTCTAACCATTTAACCTTCTGTTCGATTCAGTCGCTAGTATGTGTAACGGAAGAACAGTTACCTGGTGAGTATAACTATATAAACATAATCGAATACAACCCAGATACGATGATTGTTCAATCTATACTGAATTCAACCTTCTGCTCGATTCGGTCGCTTGTATGTAAAACGGAAGAACAGTTACCTGGTGAGTATTGCTATATAAACATCATCACGATATCATCGAATACAACTCAGATACAATAATCGTTTCGTCTAACCATTTAACCTTCTGTTCGATTAAGTCGCTAGTATGTGTAACGGAAGAACAGTTACCTGGTGAGTATAACTATATAAACATTATCGAATACAACCCAGATACGATGATTGTTCAATCTATCTATTCAACCTCCTGCTCGATTCGGTCGCTTGTATGTAAAACGGAAGAACAGTTACCTGGTGAGTATTGCTATATAAACATCATCACGATATCATCGAATACAACTCAGATACGATTATCGTTTTGTCTAACCATTTAACCTTCTGTTCGATTCAGTCGCTAGTATGTGTAACGGAAGTACCGTCACCTGGTAAGTATCACTATATATACAGTATTGCGATATAATCGGATACCACCCAGATACATCGATTGTTCAGACTATCCATTCAACTTTCTGTTCGTTTCGGTCGCTCGTATGTGAAACGGGAATACCGTCACCTAGTGTGTATAACTATATACACAGCATAACATCATAATCGAATACAACCCATATACTATCCATTCAACCTTCTGTTCGATTCGGTTGCTCGTATGTATAACGGAAGAAAAGTAACCTGGTGGGTATTTCTATATAAACATCACCACGATATAATAGAATACAACTCAGTTTCAATTATCGTTTCGTCTAACCATTTAACCTTCTGTTCGATTCAGTCGCTAGTATGTGTAACGGAAGAACAGTTACCTGGTGAGTATAACTATATAAACATAATCGAATACAACCCAGATACGATGATTGTTCAATCTATCCATTTGACCTTCTGCTCGATTCGGTCGCTTGTATGTGAAAACGAAAGAACAGTAACCTGGTGAGTATTTCTATATAAACATCACCACGATATAATAGAACACAACTCAGTTACAATTATCGTTTCGTCTAATCATTTAACCTTCTGTTCGATTCAGTCGCTAGTATGTGTAACGGAAGTAACGTCACCTGGTTAGTATCACTATATATACAGTATTGCGATATAATCGGATACCACCCAGATACATTGATTGTTCAGACTATCCATTCAACTTTCTGTTCGTTTCGGTCGCTCGTATGTAAAACGGGAATACCGTCACCTAGTGTGTATAACTATATACACAGCATAACATCATAATCGAATACAACCCATATACTATCCATTCAACCTTCTGTTCAATTCAGTCGCTCGTATGTATAACGGAAGAACAGTTACCTGGTGAGTATTACTATATAAACATAATCGAATACAACCCAGATACGATGATTGTTCAATCTATACTGAATTCAACCTTCTGCTCGATTCGGTCGCTTGTATGTAAAACGGAAGAACAGTTACCTGGTGAGTATTGCTATATAAACATCATCACGATATCATCGAATACAACTCAGATACAATTATCGTTTCGTCTAACCATTCAACCTTCTGTTCGATTCAGTCGCTAGTATGTGTTACGGAAGAACAGTTACCTGGTGAGTATAACTATATAAACATTATCGAATACAACCCAGATACGATGATTGTTCAATCTATCTATTCAACCTCCTGCTCGATTCGGTCGCTTGTATGTAAAACGGAAGAACAGTTACCTGGTGAGTATTGCTATATAAACATCATCACGATATCATCGAATACAACTCAGATACAATTATCGTTTTGTCTAACCATTTACCCTTCTGTTCGATTCAGTCGCTAGTATGTGTAACGGAAGTACCGTCACCTGGTAAGTATCACTATATATACAGTATTGCGATATAATCGGATACCACCCAGATACATTGATTGTTCAGACTATCCATTCAACTTTCTGTTCGTTTCGGTCGCTCGTATGTGAAACGGGAATACCGTCACCTAGTGTGTATAACTATATACACAGCATAACATCATAATCGAATACAACCCATATACTATCCATTCAACCTTTTGTTCGATTCGGTTGCTCGTATGTATAACGGAAGAACAGTAACCTGGTGAGTATTTCTGTATAAACATCACCACGATATAATAGAATACAACTCAGTTTCAATTATCGTTTCGTCTAACCATTTAACCTTCTGTTCGATTCAGTCGCTAGTATGTGTAACGGAAGTACCGTCACCTGGTTAGTATCACTATATATACAGTATTGCGATATAATCGGATACCACCCTGATACATTGATTGTTCGGACTATCCATTCAACTTTCTGTTCGTTTCGGTCGCTCGTATGTAAAACAAGAATACCGTCACCTAGTGTGTATAACTATATACACAGCATAACATCATAATCGAATACAACCCATATACTATCCATTCAACCTTCTGTTCAATTCAGTCGCTCGTATGTATAACGGAAGAACAGTTACCTGGTGAGTATAACTATATAAACATAATCGAATACAACCCAGATACGATGATTGTTCAATCTATTCTGAATTCAACCTTCTGCTCGATTCGGTCGCTTATATGTAAAACGGAAGAACAGTTACCTGGTGAGTATTGCTATATAAACATCATCACGATATCATCGAATACAACTCAGATACAATTATCGTTTCGTCTAACCATTTAACCTTCTGTTCGATTCAGTCGCTAGTATGTGTAACGGAAGAACAGTTACCTGGTGAGTATAACTATATAAACATAATCGAATACAACCCAGATACGATGATTGTTCAATCTATACTGAATTCAATCTTCTGCTCGATTCGGTCGCTTGTATGTAAAACGGAAGAACAGTTACCTGGTGAGTATTGATATATAAACATCATCACGATATCATCGAATACAACTCAGATACAATTATCGTTTCGTCTAACCATTTAACCTTCTGTTCGATTCAGTCGCTAGTATGTGTATCGGAAGAACAGTTACCTGGTGAGTATAACTATATGAACATTATCGAATACAACCCAGATACGATGATTGTTCAATCTATCTATTCAACCTCCTGCTCGATTCGGTCGCTTGTATGTAAAACGGAAAAACAGTTACCTGGTGAGTATTTCTATATAAACATCACCACGATATAATTGAATACAACTCAGTTACAAATATCGTTTCGTCTAACCATTCAACCTTCTGTTCGATTCAGTCGCTAGTATGTGTAACGGAAGTACCGTCACCTGGTTAGTATCACTATATATACAGTATTGCGATATAATCGGATACCACCCAGATACATTGATTGTTCAGACTATCCATTCAACTTTCTGTTCGTTTCGGTCGCTCGTATGTAAAACGGGAATACCGTCACCTAGTGTGTATAACTATATACACAGCATAACATCATAATCGAATACAACCCATATACTATCCATTCAACCTTCTGTTCGATTCGGTTGCTCGTATGTAGAACGGAAGAACAGTAACCTGGTGAGTATTTCTATATAAACATCACCACGATATAATAGAATACAACTCAGTTACAATTATCGTTTCGTCTTACCATTTAACCTTCTGTTCGATTCAGTCGCTAGTATGTGTAACGGAAGTACCGTCACCTGGTAAGTATCACTATATATACAGTATTGCGATATAATCGGATACCACCCAGATACATTGATTGTTCAGACTATCCATTCAACTTTCTGTTTATTTCGGTCGCTCGTATGTGAAACGGGAATACCGTCACCTAGTGTGTATAACTATATACACAGCATAACATCATAATCGAATACAACCCATATACTATCCATTCAACCTTCTGTTCGATTCGGTTGCTCGTATGTATAACGGAAGAACATTAACCTGGTGAGTATTTCTATATAAACATCACCACGATATAATAGAATACAACTCAGTTTCAATTATCGTTTCGTCTAACCATTTAACCTTCTGTTCGATTCAGACGCTAGTATGTGTAACGGAAGAACAGTTACCTGGTGAGTATAACCATATAAACATAATCGAATACAACCCAGATACGATGATTGTTCAATCTATCCATCTGACCTTCTGCTCGATTCGGTCGCTTGTATGTGAAAACGAAAGAACAGTAACCTGGTGAGTATTTCTATATAAACATCACCACGATATAATAGAATACAACTCAGTTACAATTATCGTTTAGTCTAACCATTTAACCTTCTGTTCGATTCAGTTGCTAGTATGTATAACGGAAGTACCGTCACCTGGTTAGTATCACTATATATACAGTATTGCGATATAATCGGATACCACCCAGATACATTGATTGTTCAGACTATCCATTCAACTTTCTGTTCGTTCCGGTCGCTCGTATGTAAAACGGGAATACCGTCACCTAGTGTGTATAACTATATACACAGTATAACATCATAATCGAATACAACCCATATACTATCCATTCAACCTTCTGTTCGATTTGGTTGCTCGTATGTATAACGGAAGAACAGTAACCTGGTGAGTATTTCTATATAAACATCACCACGATATAATAGAATACAACTCAGTTACAATTATCGTTTCGTCTAACCATTTAACCTTCTGTTCGATTCAGTCGCTAGTATGTGTAACGGAAGTACCGTCACCTGGTATGCTATATATACAGTATTGCGATATAATCGGATACCACCCTGATACATTGATCGTTCAGACTATCCATTCAACTTTCTGTTCGTTTCGGTCGCTCGTATGTAAAACAAGAATACCGTCACCTAGTGTGTATAACTATATACACAGCATAACATCATAATCGAATACAACCCATATACTATCCATTCAACCTTCTGTTCAATTCAGTCGCTCGTATGTATAACGGAAGAACAGTTACCTGGTGAGTATAACTATATAAACATAATCGAATACAACCCAGATACGATGATTGTTCAATCTATTCTGAATTCAACCTTCTGCTCGATTCGGTCGCTTATATGTAAAACGGAAGAACAGTTACCTGGTGAGTATTGCTATATAAACATCATCACGATATCATCGAATACAACTCAGATACAATTATCGTTTCGTCTAACCATTTAACCTTCTGTTCGATTCAGTCGCTAGTATGTGTAACGGAAGAACAGTTACCTGGTGAGTATAACTATATAAACATAATCGAATACAACCCAGATACGATGATTGTTCAATCTATACTGAATTCAATCTTCTGCTCGATTCGGTCGCTTGTATGTAAAACGGAAGAACAGTTACCTGGTGAGTATTGCTATATAAACATCATCACGATATCATCGAATACAACTCAGATACAATTATCGTTTCGTCTAACCATTTAACCTTCTGTTCGATTCAGTCGCTAGTATGTGTATCGGAAGAACAGTTACCTGGTGAGTATAACTATATGAACATTATCGAATACAACCCAGATACTATGATTGTTCAATCTATCTATTCAACCTCCTGCTCGATTCGGTCGCTTGTATGTAAAACGGAAAAACAGTTACCTGGTGAGTATTTCTATATAAACATCACCACGATATAATTGAATACAACTCAGTTACAAATATCGTTTCGTCTAACCATTCAACCTTCTGTTCGATTCAGTCGCTAGTATGTGTAACGGAAGTACCGTCACCTGGTTAGTATCACTATATATACAGTATTGCGATATAATCGGATACCACCCAGATACATTGATTGTTCAGACTATCCATTCAACTTTCTGTTCGTTTCGGTCGCTCGTATGTAAAACGGGAATACCGTCACCTAGTGTGTATAACTATATACACAGCATAACATCATAATCGAATACAACCCATATACTATCCATTCAACCTTCTGTTCGATTCGGTTGCTCGTATGTAGAACGGAAGAACAGTAACCTGGTGAGTATTTCTATATAAACATCACCACGATATAAAAGAATACAACTCAGTTACAATTATCGTTTCGTCTTACCATTTAACCTTCTGTTCGATTCAGTCGCTAGTATGTGTAACGGAAGTACCGTCACCTGGTAAGTATCACTATATATACAGTATTGCGATATAATCGGATACCACCCAGATACATTGATTGTTCAGACTATCCATTCAACTTTCTGTTTATTTCGGTCGCTCGTATGTGAAACGGGAATACCGTCACCTAGTGTGTATAACTATATACACAGCATAACATCATAATCGAATACAACCCATATACTATCCATTCAACCTTCTGTTCGATTCGGTTGCTCGTATGTATAACGGAAGAACATTAACCTGGTGAGTATTTCTATATAAACATCACCACGATATAATAGAATACAACTCAGTTTCAATTATCGTTTCGTCTAACCATTTAACCTTCTGTTCGATTCAGACGCTAGTATGTGTAACGGAAGAACAGTTACCTGGTGAGTATAACCATATAAACATAATCGAATACAACCCAGATACGATGATTGTTCAATCTATCCATCTGACCTTCTGCTCGATTCGGTCGCTTGTATGTGAAAACGAAAGAACAGTAACCTGGTGAGTATTTCTATATAAACATCACCACGATATAATAGAATACAACTCAGTTACAATTATCGTTTAGTCTAACCATTTAACCTTCTGTTCGATTCAGTTGCTAGTATGTATAACGGAAGTACCGTCACCTGGTTAGTATCACTATATATACAGTATTGCGATATAATCGGATACCACCCAGATACATTGATTGTTCAGACTATCCATTCAACTTTCTGTTCGTTCCGGTCGCTCGTATGTAAAACGGGAATACCGTCACCTAGTGTGTATAACTATATACACAGTATAACATCATAATCGAATACAACCCATATACTATCCATTCAACCTTCTGTTCGATTTGGTTGCTCGTATGTATAACGGAAGAACAGTAACCTGGTGAGTATTTCTATATAAACATCACCACGATATAATAGAATACAACTCAGTTACAATTATCGTTTCGTCTAACCATTTAACCTTCTGTTCGATTCAGTCGCTAGTATGTGTAACGGAAGTACCGTCACCTGGTATGCTATATATACAGTATTGCGATATAATCGGATACCACCCTGATACATTGATCGTTCAGACTATCCATTCAACTTTCTGTTCGTTTCGGTCGCTCGTATGTAAAACAAGAATACCGTCACCTAGTGTGTATAACTATATACACAGCATAACATCATAATCGAATACAACCCATATACTATCCATTCAACCTTCTGTTCAATTCAGTCGCTCGTATGTATAACGGAAGAACAGTTACCTGGTGAGTATAACTATATAAACATAATCGAATACAACCCAGATACGATGATTGTTCAATCTATACTGAATTCAACTTTCTGCTCGATTCGGTCGCTTGTATGTAAAACGGAAGAACAGTTACCTGGTGAGTATTGCTATATAAACATCATCACGATATCATCGAATACAACTCAGATACAATTATCGTTTCGTCTAACCATTTAACCTTCTGTTCGATTCAGTCGCTAGTATGTGTAACGGAAGAACAGTTACCTGGTGAGTATAACTATATAAACATAATCGAATACAACCCAGATACGATGATTGTTCAATCTATACTGAATTCAACCTTCTGCTCGATTCGGTCGCTTGTATGTAAAACGGAAGAACAGTTACCTGGTGAGTATTGCTATATAAACATCATCACGATATCATCGAATACAACTCAGATACAATTATCGTTTCGTCTAACCATTTAACCTTCTGTTCGATTCAGTCGCTAGTATGTGTATCGGAAGAACAGTTACCTGGTGAGTATAACTATATAAACATTATCGAATACAACCCAGATACGATGATTGTTCAATCTATCTATTCAACCTCCTGCTCGATTCGGTCGCTTGTATGTAAAACGGAAAAACAGTTACCTGGTGAGTATTTCTATATAAACATCACCACGATATAATTGAATACAACTCAGTTACAAATATCGTTTCGTCTAACCATTCAACCTTCTGTTCGATTCAGTCGCTAGTATGTGTAACGGAAGTACCGTCACCTGGTTAGTATCACTATATATACAGTATTGCGATATAATCGGATACCACCCAGATACATTGATTGTTCAGACTATCCATTCAACTTTCTGTTCGTTTCGGTCGCTCGTATGTAAAACGGGAATACCGTCACCTAGTGTGTATAACTATATACACAGCATAACATCATAATCGAATACAACCCATATACTATCCATTCAACCTTCTGTTCGATTCGGTTGCTCGTATGTAGAACGGAAGAACAGTAACCTGGTGAGTATTTCTATATAAACATCACCACGATATAATAGAATACAACTCAGTTACAATTATCGTTTCGTCTTACCATTTAACCTTCTGTTCGATTCAGTCGCTAGTATGTGTAACGGAAGTACCGTCACCTGGTAAGTATCACTATATATACAGTATTGCGATATAATCGGATACCACCCAGATACATTGATTGTTCAGACTATCCATTCAACTTTCTGTTTATTTCGGTCGCTCGTATGTGAAACGGGAATACCGTCACCTAGTGTGTATAACTATATACACAGCATAACATCATAATCGAATACAACCCATATACTATCCATTCAACCTTCTGTTCGATTCGGTTGCTCGTATGTATAACGGAAGAACATTAACCTGGTGAGTATTTCTATATAAACATCACCACGATATAATAGAATACAACTCAGTTTCAATTATCGTTTCGTCTAACCATTTAACCTTCTGTTCGATTCAGACGCTAGTATGTGTAACGGAAGAACAGTTACCTGGTGAGTATAACCATATAAACATAATCGAATACAACCCAGATACGATGATTGTTCAATCTATCCATCTGACCTTCTGCTCGATTCGGTCGCTTGTATGTGAAAACGAAAGAACAGTAACCTGCTGAGTATTTCTATATAAACATCACCACGATATAATAGAATACAACTCAGTTACAATTATCGTTTAGTCTAACCATTTAACCTTCTGTTCGATTCAGTTGCTAGTATGTATAACGGAAGTACCGTCACCTGGTTAGTATCACTATATATACAGTATTGCGATATAATCGGATACCACCCAGATACATTGATTGTTCAGACCATCCATTCAACTTTCTGTTCGTTCCGGTCGCTCGTATGTAAAACGGGAATACCGTCACCTAGTGTGTATAACTATATACACAGTATAACATCATAATCGAATACAACCCATATACTATCCATTCAACCTTCTGTTCGATTTGATTGCTCGTATGTATAACGGAAGAACAGTAACCTGGTGAGTATTTCTATATAAACATCACCACGATATAATAGAATACAACTCAGTTACAATTATCGTTTCGTCTAACCATTTAACCTTCTGTTCGATTCAGTCGCTAGTATGTGTAACGGAAGTACCGTCACCTGGTATGTATCACTATATATACAGTATTGCGATATAATCGGATACCACCCTGATACATTGATCGTTCAGACTATCCATTCAACTTTCTGTTCGTTTCGGTCGCTCGTATGTAAAATAAGAATACCGTCACCTAGTGTGTATAACTATATACACAGCATAACATCATAATCGAATACAACCCATATACTATCCATTCAACCTTCTGTTCAATTCAGTCGCTCGTATGTATAACGGAAGAACAGTTACCTGGTGAGTATAACTATATAAACATAATCGAATACAACCCAGATACGATGATTGTTCAATCTATACTGAATTCAACCTTCTGCTCGATTCGGTCGCTTGTATATAAAACGGAAAAACAGTTACCTGGTGAGTATTGCTATATAAACATCATCACGATATCATCGAATACAACTCAGATACAATTATCGTTTCGTCTAACCATTTAACCTTTTGTTCGATTCAGTCGCTAGTATGTGTAACGGAAGAACAGTTACCTGGTGAGTATAACTATATAAACATAATCGAATACAACCCAGATACGATGATTGTTCAATCTATCCATTTGACCTTCTGCTCGATTCGGTCGCTTGTATGTGAAAACGAAAGAACAGTTACCTGGTGAGTATTTCTATATAAACATCACCACGATATAATCGAATACAACTCAGTTTCAATTATCGTTTCGTCTAACCATTTAACCTTCTGTTCGATTCAGTCGCTAGTATGTGTAACGGAAGAACCGTCACCTGGTTAGTATCACTATATATACAGTATTGCGATATAATCGGATACCACCCAGATACATTGATTGTTCAGACTATCCATTCAACTTCCTGTTCGTTTCGGTCGCTCGTATGTGAAACGGGAATACCGTCACCTAGTGTGGATAACTATATACACAGCATAACATCATAATCGAATACAACCCATATACTATCCATTCAACCTTCTGTTCGATTCGGTTGCTCGTATGTATAACGGAAGAACAGTAACCTGGTGAGTATTTCTATATAAACATCATCACGATATAATAGAATACAACTCAGTTACAATTATCGTTTCGTCTAACCATTCAACCTTCTGTTCGATTCAGTCGCTAGTATGTGTAACGGAAGTACCGTCACCTGGTATGTATCACTATATATACAGTATTGCGATATAATCGGATACCACCTTGATACATTGATTGTTCAGACTATCCATTTAACTTTCTGTTCGTTTCGGTCGCTCGTATGTAAAACAAGAATACCGTCACCTAGTGTGTATAACTATATACACAGCTTAACATCATAATCGAATACAACCCAGATACTATCCATTCAACCTTCTGTTCGATTCGGTTGCTCGTATGTATAACGGAAGAACAGTAACCTGGTGAGTATTTCTATATAAACATCACCACGATATAATAGAATACAACTCAGTTACAATTATCGTTTCGTCTAACCATTTAACCTTCTGTTCGATTCAGTCGCTAGTATTTGTAACGGAAGAACAGTTACCTGGTGAGTATAACTATATAAACATCACCACGATATAATAGAATACAACTCAGTTACAATTATCGTTTCGTCTAACCATTTAACCTTCTGTTCGATTCAGTCGCTAGTATGTGTAACGGAAGTACCGTCACCTGGTATGTATCACTATATATACAGTATTGCGATATAATCGGATACCACCCAGATACATTGATTGTTCAGACTATCCATTCAACTTTCTGTTCGTTTCATTCGCTCGTATGTGAAACGGTAATACCGTCACTTAGTGTGTAAAACTATATACACAGCATAACATCATAATCGAATACAACCCATATACTATCCATTCAACCTTCTGTTCGATTCGGTTGCTCGTATGTATAACGGAAGAACAGTAACCTGGTGAGTATTTCTATATAAACTTCACCACGATATATTAGAATACAACTCAGTTTCAATTATCGTTCCGTCTAACCATTTAACCTCCTGTTCGATTCAGTCGCTAGTATGTGTAACGGAAGAACAGTTACCTGGTGAGTATAACCATATAAACATAATCGAATACAACCCAGATACGATGATTGTTCAATCTATCCATTTGACCTTCTGCTCGATTCGGTCGCTTGTATGTGAAAACGAAAGAACAGTAACCTGGTGAGTATTTCTATATAAACATCACCACGATATAATAGAATACAACTCAGTTACAATTATCGTTTAGTCTAACCATTTAACCTTCTGTTCGATTCAGTTGCTAGTATGTGTAACGGAAGTACCGTCACCTGGTTAGTATCACTATATATACAGTATTGCGATATAATCGGATACCACCCAGATACATTGATTGTTCAGACTATCCATTCAACTTTCTGTTCGTTTCGGTCGCTCGTATGTAAAACGGGAATACCGTCACCTGGTGTGTATACTATATACACAGTATAACATCATAATCGAATACAACCCATATACTATCCATTCAACCTTCTGTTCGATTTGGTTGCTTGTATGTATAACGGAAAAACAGTCACCTGGTGAGTATTTCTATATAAACATCACCACGATATAATAGAATACAACTCAGTAACAATTATCGTTTCGTCTAACCATTTAACCTTCTGTTCGATTCAGTCGCTAGTATGTGTAACGGAAGTACCGTCACCTGGTATGTATCACTATATATACAGTATTGCGATATAATCGGATACCACCCTGATACATTGATTGTTCAGACTATCCATTCGACTTTCTGTTCGTTTCGGTCGCTCGTATGTAAAACAAGAATACCGTCACCTAGTGTGTATAACTATATACACAGCATAACATCATAATCGAATACAACCCATATACTATCCATTCAACCTTCTGTTCAATTCAGTCGCTCGTATGTATAACGGAAGAACAGTTACCTGGTGAGTATAACTATATAAACATAATCGAATACAACCCAGATACGATGATTGTTCAATCTATACTGAATTCAACCTTCTGCTCGATTCGGTCGCTTGTATGTAAAACGGAAGAACAGTTACCTGGTGAGTATTGCTATATAAACATCATCACGATATCATCGAATACAACTCAGATACAATTATCGTTTCGTCTAACCATTTAACCTTCTGTTCGATTCAGTCGCTAGTATGTGTAACGGAAGAACAGTTACCTGGTGAGTATAACTATATAAACATAATCGAATACAACCCAGATACGATGATTGTTCAATCTATCCATTTGACCTTCTGCTCGATTCGGTCGCTTGTATGTGAAAACGAAAGAACAGTTACCTGGTGAGTATTTCTATATAAACATCACCACGATATAATCGAATACAACTCAGTTTCAATTATCGTTTCGTCTAACCATTTAACCTTCTGTTCGATTCAGTCGCTAGTATGTGTAACGGAAGTACCGTCACCTGGTTAGTATCACTATATATACAGTATTGCGATATAATCGGATACCACCCAGATACATTGATTATTCAGACTATCCATTCAACTTTCTGTTCGTTTCGGTCGCTCGTATGTGAAACGGGAATACCGTCACCTAGTGTGGATAACTATATAAACAGCATAACATCATAATCGAATACAACCCATATACTATCCATTCAACCTTCTGTTCGATTCGGTTGCTCGTATGTATAACGGAAGAACAGTAACCTGGTGAGTATATAAACATCATCACGATATAATAGAATTCAACTCAGTTACAAATATCGTTTCGTCTAACCATTCAACCTTCTGTTCGATTCAGTCGCTAGTATGTGTAACGGAAGTACCGTCACCTGGTATGTATCACTATATATACAGTATTGCGATATAATCGGATACCACCTTGATACATTGATTGTTCAGACTATCCATTTAACTTTCTGTTCGTTTCGGTCGCTCGTATGTAAAACAAGAATACCGTCACCTAGTGTGTATAACTATATACAAAGCATAACATCATAATCGAATACAACCCATATACTATCCATTCAACCTTCTGTTCAATTCGGTTGCTCGTATGTATAACGGAAGAACAGTAACCTGGTGAGTATTTTTATATAAACATCACCACGATATATTAGAATACAACTCAGTTTTAATTATCGTTTCGTCTAACCATTTAACCTTCTGTTCGATTCAGTCGCTAGTAAGTGTAACGGAAGAACAGTTACCTGGTGAGTATAACTATATAAACATAATCGAATACAACCCAGATACGATGATTGTTCAATCTATCCATTTGACCTTCTGCTCGATTCGGTCGCTTGTATGTGAAAACGAAAGAACAGTTACCTGGTGAGTATTTCTATATAAACATCACCACGATATAATCGAATACAACTCAGTTTCAATTATCGTTTCGTCTAACCATTTAACCTTCTGTTCGATTCAGTCGCTAGTATGTGTAACGGAAGAACAGTTACCTGGTGAGTATAACTATATAAACATAATCGAATACAACTCAGATACGATGATTGTTCAATCTATCCATGTGACCTTCTGCTCGATTCGGTCGCTTGTATGTGAAAACGAAAGAACAGTTACCTGGTGAATATTTCTATATGAACATCACCACGATATAATCGAATACAACTCAGTTTCAATTATCGTTTCGTCTAACCATTTAACCTTCTGTTCGATTCAGTCGCTAGTATGTGTAACGGAAGAACAGTAACCTGGTGAGTATTTCTATATAAACATCACCACGATATAATAGAATACAACTCAAATTCAATTATCGTTTCGTCCAACCATTTAACCTTCTGTTCGATTCAGTCGCTAGTATGTGTAACGGAAGTACCGTCACCTGGTTAGTATCACTATATATACAGTATTGCGATATAATCGGATACCACCCAGATACATTGATTGTTCAGACTATCCATTCAACTTTCTGTTCGTTTCGGTCGCTCGTATGTGAAACGGGAATACCGACACCTAGTGTGTATAACTATATACACAGCATAACATCATAATCGAATACAACCCATATACTATCCATTCAACCTTCTGTTCAATTCAGTCGCTCGTATGTATAACGAAAGAACAGTTACCTGGTGAGTATAACTATATAAACATGATCGAATACATCCCAGATACGATGATCGTTCAATCTATACTGAATTCAACCTTCTGCTCGATTCGGTCGCTTGTATGTAAAACGGAAGAACAGTTACCTGGTGAGTATTGTTATATAAACATCATCACGATATCTTCGAATACAACCCTGATACTATTATCGTTTCGTCTAACCTTTTAACCTTCTTTTCTATTCAGTCGCTAGTATGTGTAACGGAAGAACAGTTACCTGGTGAGTATAACTATATAAACATTATCGAATACAACCCAGATACGATGATTGTTCAATCTATCCATTTGACCTTCTGTTCGATTCAGTCGCTAGTATGTGTAACGGAAGAACAGTAACCTGGTGAGTATTTCTATATAAACATCACCACGATATAATAGAATACAACTCAGTTTCAATTATCGTTTCGTCTAACCATTTAACCTTCTGTTCGATTCAGTCGCTAGTATGTGTAACGGAAGTACCGTCACCTGGTATGTATCACTATATAAACATCACCACGATATAATAGAATACAACTCAGTTACAATTATCGTTTCGTCTAACCATTTAACCTTCTGTTCAATTCAGTCGCTAGTTTGTGTAACGGAAGAACAGTAACCTGGTGAGTATTTCTATATAAACATCACCACGATATAATAGAATACAACTCAGTTACAATTATCGTTTCGTCTAACCATTTAACCTTCTGTTCGATTCAGTCGCTAGTATGTGTAACGGAAGTACCGTCACCTGGTATGTATCACTATATATACAGTATTGCGATATAATCGGATACCACCCTGATACATTGATTGTTCAGGCTATCCATTCAACTTTCTGTTCGTTTCGGTCGCTCGTATGTAAAACAAGAATACCGTCACCTAGTGTGTATAACTATATACACAGCATAACATCATAATCGAACACAACCCATATACTATCCATTCAACCTTCTGTTCAATTCAGTTGCTCGTATGTGTAACGGAAGAACAGTTACCTGGTGAGTTCTAACTATATAAACATTATCGAATACAACCCAGATACGATGATTGTTCAATCTATCCATTTGACCTTCTGCTCGATTCGGTCGCTTGTATGTGAAAACGAAAGAACAGTTACCTGGTGAGTATTTCTATATAAACATCACCACGATATAATCGAATACAACTCAGTTTCAATTATCGTTTCGTCTAACCTTTTAACCTTCTGTTCGATTCAGTCGCTAGTATGTGTAACAGAGGAACAGTAACCTGGTGAGTATTTCTATATGAACATCACCACGATATAATAGAATACAACTCAGTTTCAATTATCGTTTCGTCTAACCATTTAACCTTCTGTTCGATTCAGTCGCTAGTATGTGTAACGGAAGTACCGTCACCTGGTTAGTATAACTATATAAACATAATCGAATACAACCCAGATACGATGATTGTTCAATCTATCCATTTGACCTTCTGCTCGATTCGGTCGCTTGTATGTGAAAACGAAAGAACAGTTACCTGGTGAGTATTTCTATATAAACATCACCACGATATAATCGAATACAACTCAGTTTCAATTATCGTTTCGTCTAACCATTTAACCTTCTGTTCGATTCAGTCGCTAGTATGTGTAACGGAAGAACAGTAACCTGGTGAGTATTTCTATATAAACATCATCACGATATAATAGAATACAACTCAGTTACAATTATCGTTTCGTCTAACCATTTAACTTTCTGCTCGATTCGGTCGCTTGTATGTGAAAACGAAAGAACAGTTACCTGGTGAGTATTTCTATATAAACATCACCACGATATAATAGAATACAACTCAGTTTCAATTATCGTTTCGTCTAACCATTTAACCTTCTGTTCGATTCAGTAGCTAGTATGTGTAACGGAAGTACCGTCACCTGGTATGTATCACTATATAAACATCACCACGATATAATAGAATACAACTCAGTTACATGTATCGTTTCGTCTAACCATTTAACCTTCTGTTCGATTCAGTCGCTATTATGTGTAACGGAAGTACCGTCACCTGGTTAGTATCACTATATATACAGTATTGCGATATAATCGGATACCACCCAGATACATTGATTGTTCATACTATCCATTCAACTTTCTGTTCGTTTCGGTCGCTCGTATGTGAAATGGGAATACCGTCACCTAGTGTGTATAACTATATACACAGCATAACATCATAATCGAACACAACCCATATACTATCCATTCAACCTTCTGTTCAATTCAGTCGCTCGTATGTGTAACGGAAGAACAGTTACCTGGTGAGTATAACTATATAAACATTATCGAATACAACCCAGATACGATGATTGTTCAATCTATCCATTTGACCTTCTGCTCGATTCGGTCGCTTGTATGTGAAAACGAAAGAACAGTTACCTGGTGAGTATTTCTATATAAACATCACCACGATATAATCGGATACAACTCAGTTTCAATTATCGTTTCGTCTAACCATTTAACCTTCTGTTCGATTCAGTCGCTAGTATGTGTAACGGAGGAACAGTAACCTGGTGAGTATTTCTATATAAACATCACCACGATATAATAGAATACAACTCAGTTTCAATTATCGTTTCGTCTAACCATTTAACCTTCTGTTCGATTCAGTCGCTAGTATGTGTAACGGAAGTACCGTCACCTGGTTAGTATAACTATATAAACATAATCGAATACAACCCAGATACGATGATTGTTCAATCTATCCATTTGACCTTCTGCTCGATTCGGTCGCTTGTATGTGAAAACGAAAGAACAGTCACCTGGTGAGTATTTCTATATAAACATCACCACGATATAATCGAATACAACTCAGTTTCAATTATCGTTTCGTCTAACCATTTAACCTTCTGTTCCATTCAGTCGCTAGTATGTGTAACGGAAGAACAGTAACCTGGTGAGTATTTCTATATAAACATCACCACGATATAATAGAATACAACTCAGATACAATTATCGTTTCGTCTAACCATTTAACTTTCTGTTCGATTCAGTCGCTAGTATGTGTAACGGAAGTACCGTCACCTGGTATGTATCACTATATATACAGTATTGCGATATAATCGGATACCACCCTGATACATTGATTGTTCAGACTATCCATTCAACTTTCTGTTCGTTTCGGTCGCTCGTATGTAAAACAAGAATACCGTCACCTAGTGTGTATAACCATATACTCAGCATAACATCAAAATCGTATACAACCCATATACTATCCATTCAACCTTCTGTTCAATTCAGTCGCTCGTATGTATAACGGAAGAACAGTTACCTGGTGAGTATAACTATATAAACATTATCGAATACAATCCAGATACGATGATTGTTCAATCTATCTATTTGACCTTCTGCTCGATTCGGTCGCTTGTATGTGAAAACGATAGAACAGTTACCTGGTGAGTATTTCTATATAAACATCACCACGATATAAGCGAATACAACTTAGTTTCAATTATCGTTTCTTCTAACCATTCAACCTTCTGTTCGATTCAGTCGCTAGTATGTGTAACGGAAGAACAGTAACCTGGTGAGTATTTCTATATAAACATCACCACGATATAATAGAATACAACTCAGTTTCAATTATCGTTTCGTCTAACCATTTAACCTTCTGTTCGATTCAGTCGCTATTATGTGTAACGGAAGTACCGTCACCTGGTTAGTATCACTATATATACAGTATTGCGATATAATCGGATACCACCCAGATACATTGATTGTTCAGACTATCCATTCAACTTTCTGTTCGTTTCGGTCGCTCGTATGTGAAATGGGAATACCGTCACCTAGTGTGTATAACTATATACACAGCATCATAACATCATAATCGAATACAACCCAGATACTATCCATTCAACCTTCTGTTCGATTCGGTTGCTCGTATGTATAACGGAAGAACAGTAACCTGGTGAGTATTTCTATATAAACATCACCACGATATAATAGAATACAACTCAGATACAATTATCGTTTCGTCTAACCATTTAACCTTCTGTTCGATTCAGTCGCTAGTATGTGTAACGGAAGAACAGTTACCTGGTGAGTATAACTATATAAACATTATCGAATACAATCCAGATACGATGATTGTTCAATCTATTCATTTGACCTTCTGCTCGATTCGGTCGCTTGTATGTGAAAACGAAAGAACAGTTACCTGGTGAGTATTTCTTTATAAACATCACCACGATATAATCGAATACAACTCAGTTTCAATTATCGTTTCGTCTAACCATTTAACCTTCTGTTCGATTCAGTCGCTAGTATGTGTAACGGAAGAACAGTAACCTGGTGAGTATTTCTATATAAACATCACCACGATATAATAGAATACAACTCAGTTTCAATTATCGTTTCGTCTAACCATTTAACCTTCTGTTCGATTCAGTCGCTAGTATGTGTAACGGAAGTACCGTCACCTGGTTAGTATCACTATATATACAGTATTGCGATATAATCGGATACCACCCAGATACATTGATTGTTCAGACTATCCATTCAACCTTCTGTTCAATTCAGTCGCTCGTATGTATAACGGAAGAACAGTTACCTGGTGAGTATAACTATATGAACATTATCGAATACAACCCAGATACGATGATTGTTCAATCTATACTGAATTCAACCTCCTGCTCGATTCGGTCGCTTGTATGTAAAACGGAAGAACAGTTACCTGGTGAGTATTGCTATATAAACATCATCACGATATCATCGAATACAACTCAGATACAATTATCGTTTTGTCTAACCATTTAACCTTCTGTTCGATTCAGTCGCTAGTATGTGTAACGGAAGTACCGTCACCTGGTTAGTATCACTATATATACAGTATTGCGATATAATCGGATACCACCCAGATACATTGATTGTTCAGACTATCCATTCAACTTTCTGTTCGTTTCGGTCGCTCGTATGTGAAACGGGAATACCGTCACCTAGTGTATTTAACTATATACACAGCAAAACATCATAATCGAATACAACCCAGATACTATCCATTCAACCTTCTGTTCTATTCGGTTGCTCGTATGTATAACGGAAGAACAGTCACCTGGTGAGTATTTCTATATAAACATCACCACGATATAATAGAATACAACTCAGTTAAAATTATCGTTTCGTCTAACCATTTAACCTTCTGTTCGATTCAGTCGCTAGTATGTGTAACGGGAGTACCGTCACCTGGTATGTATCACTATATATACAGTATTGCGATATAATCGGATACCACTCTGATACATTGATTGTTCAGACTATCCATTCAACTTTCTGTTCGTTTTGGTCGCTCGTATGTAAAACAAGAATACCGTCACCTAGTGTGTATAAATATATACACAGCATAACATCATAATCGAATACAACCCATATACTATCCATTCAACCTTCTGTTCAATTCAGTCGCTCGTATGTATAACGGAAGAACAGTTACCTGGTGAGTATAACTATATGAACATAATCGAATACAACCCAGATACGATGATTGTTCAATCTATACTGAATTCAACCTCCTGCTCGATTCGGTCGCTTGTATGTAAAACGGAAGAACAGTTACCTGGTGAGTATTGCTATATCAACATCATCACGATATCATCGAATACAACTCAGATACAATTATCGTTTTGTCTAACCATTTAACTTTCTGTTCGATTCAGTCGCTAGGATGTGTAACGGAAGTACCGTCACCTGGTTAGTATCACTATATATACAGTATTGCGATATAATCGGATATCACCCAGATACATTGATTGTTCAGACTATCCATTCAACTTTCTGTTCGTTTCGGTCGCTCGTATGTGAAACGGGAATACCGTCACCTAGTGTGTATAACTATATACACAGCATAACATCATAATCGAATACAACCCATATACTATCCATTCATCTGTTCGATTCGGTTGCTCGTATGTATAACGGAAGAACAGTAACCTGGTGAGTATTTCTATATAAACATCACCACGATATAATCAAATACAACTCAGTTTCAATTATCGTTTCGTCTAACCATTTAACTTTCTGTTCGATTCAGTCGCTAGAATGTGTAACGTAAGTACCGTCACCTGGTTAGTATCACTATATATACAGTATTGCGATATAATCGGATACCACCCTGATACATTGATTGTTCAGACTATCCATTCAACTTTCTGTTCGTTTCGGTCGCTCGTATGTAAAACAAGAATACCGTCACCTAGTGTGTATAACTATATACACAGCATAACATCATAATCGAATACAACCCATATACTATCCATTCAACCTTCTGTTCAATTCAGTCGCTCGTATGTGTAACGGAAGAACAGTTACCTGGTGAGTATAACTATATAAACATAATCGAATACAACCCAGATACGATGATTGTTCAATCTATCCATTTGACCTTCTGCTCGATTCGGTCGCTTGTATGTGAAAACGAAAGAACAGTTACCTGGTGAGTATTTCTATATAAACATCACCACGATATAATCAAATACAACTCAGTTTCAATTATCGTTTCGTCTAACCATTTAACCTTCTGTTCGATTCAGTCGCTAGTATGTGTAACGGAAGTACCGTCACCTGGTAAGTATCACTATATATACAGTATTGCGATATAATCGGATACCACCCAGATACATTGATTGTTCTGACTATCCATTCAACTTTCTGTTCGTTTCGGTCGCTCGTATGTGAAACGGGAATACCGTCACCTAGTGTGTATAACTATATACACAGCATAACATCATAATCGAATACAACCCATATACCATCCATTCAACCTTCTGTTCGATTCGGTTGCTCGTATGTATAACGGAAGAACAGTAACCTGGTGAGTATTTCTATATAAACATCACCACGATATAATAGAATACAACTCAGTTTCAATTATCGTTTCGTCTAACCATTTAACCTTCTGTTCGATTCAGTCGCTAGTATGTGTAACGGAAGAACAGTTACCTGGTGAGTATAACTATATAAACATAATCGAATACAACCCAGATACGATGATTGTTCAATCTATCCATTTGACCTTCTGCTCGATTCGGTCGCTTGTATGTGGAAACGAAAGAACAGTAACCTGGTGAGTATTTCTATATAAACATCACCACGATATAATAGAATACAACTCAGTTACAATTATCGTTTCGTCTAACCATTTAACCTCCTGTTCGATTCAGTCGCTAGTATGTGTAACGGAAGTACCGTCACCTGGTTAGTATCACTATATATACAGTATTGCGATATTATTGGATACCACCCAGATACATTGATTGTTCAGACTATCCATTCAACTTCCTGTTCGTTTCGGTCGCTTTTATGTAAAACGGGAATACCATCACCTAGTGTGTATAACTATATACACAGCATAACATCATAATCGAATACAACCCATATACTATCCATTCAACCTTCTGTTCGATTCGGTTGCTCGTATGTATAACGGAAGAACATTAACCTGGTGAGTATTTCTATATAAACATAATCGAATACAACCCAGATACGATGATTGTTCAATCTATCCATTCAACCTTCTGTTCGATTCAGACGCTCTCATGTAAAACGGAAGAACAGATACCTGGTAAGTATAACTATATAAACATAATCGAATACAACCCAGATACGATGATTGTTCAATCTATCCATTCAACCTTCTGTTCGATTCGGACGCTCGTATGTGAATTGGAAGAACAGTTACCTGGCGAGTATTGCTATATAAACATCATCTCGATATCATCGAATACAACAGATACAATTATCGTGTCGTCTGACTATTCAACCTTCTGTTCAATTAAGTCGCTCGTATGTATAACGGAAGAACAGTAACATGGTAAGTATAACTATATAAACATAATCGAATACAACCCAGATACGATGATTGTTCAATCTATCCATTCAACCTTCTGTTCGATTCGGACGCTCGTATGTAAAACGGAAGAACGGTTACCTGGTGAGTGTTACTATATAAACATCAACACGATATAATCGAATACAACCTAGATACGATTATAGTTTAGTCTAACTTTTCAACCTTCTGTTCAATTCAGTCGCTCGTATGTATAACGGAAGAACAGTTACCTGGTAAGTATAACTATATAAACATAATCGAAAACAACCCAGATACGATGATTGTTCAATCTATCCATTCAACCTTCTGTTCAATTCAGTCGCTCGTATGTATAACGGAAGAACAGTTACCTGGTGAGTATAACAATATAAACATAATCGAATACAACCCAGATACGATGATTGTTCAATCTATCCATTCAACCTTCTGTTCGATTCGGACGCTCTTATGTAAAACGGAAGAACAGTTACCTGGTAAGTATAACTATATAAACATAATCAAATACAACCCAGATACGATGATTGTTCAATATATCCATTCAACCTTCTGTTCGATTCGGACGCTCGTATGTAAAACGGCAGAACAGTTACCTGGTGAGTATTGCTATATAAACATCATCACGATATCATCGATTACAACAGTTACAATTATCGTGTCGTCTAACTATTCAACCTTCTGTTCAATTAAGTCGCTCGTATGTATAACGGAAAAACAGTTACCTGGTAAGTATAACTATATAAACATAATCGAATACAACCCAGATACGATGATTGTTCAATCTATCCATTCAACCTTCTGTTCGATTCGGACGCTCTTATGTAAAACGGAAGAACAGTTACCTGGTAAGTATAACTATATAAACAATATCGAATACAACCCAGATACGATGATTGTTCAATCTATCCATTCAACCTTCTGTTCGATTCGGACGCTCGTATGTAAAACGGAAGAACGGTTATTTGGTGAGTATTACTATATAAACATCAACACGATATAATCGAATACAACCTAGATACGATTATAGTTTAGTCTAACTTTTCAACCTTCTGTTCAATTCAGTCGCTCGTATGTATAACGGAAGAACAGTTACCTGGTGAGTATTGCTATATAAACATCATCACGATATCATCGAATACAACAGATACAATTATCGTGTCGTCTAACTATCCAACCTTCTTTTCAATTCAGTCGCTCGTATGTATAACGGAAGAACAGTTACCTGGTAAGTATAACTATATAAACATAATCGAATACAACCCAGATACGATGATTGTTCAATCTATCCATTCAACCTTCTGTTCGATTCGGACGCTCTTATGTAAAACGGAAGAACAGTTACCTGGTAAGTATAACTATTTAAACATAATCAAATACAACCCAGATACGATGATTGTTCAATCTATCCATTCAACCTTCTGTTCGATTCGGACGCTCGTATGTAAAACGGGAGAACGGTCACCTGGTGAGTATTACTATATAAACATCAACACGATATAATCGAATACAACCTAGATACGATGATTGTTCAATCTATCCATTCAACCTTCTGTTCGATTCGGACGCTCGTATGTAAAACGGAAGAACAGTTACCTGGTGAGTATTGCTATATAAACACCATCACGATATCATCGAATACAACAGATACAATTATCGTGTCGTCTAACTTTTCAACCTTCTGTTCAATTCAGTCGCTCGTATGTATAACGAAAGAACAGTTACCTGGTAAATATAATTATATAAACATAATCGAATACAACCCAGATACGATGATTGTTCAATCTATCCATTCAACCTTCTGTTCAATTCAGTCGCTCGTATGTATAACGGAAGAACAGTTACCTGGTAAGTATAACTATATAAACATAATCGAATACAACCCAGATACGATGATTGTTCAATCTATCAATTCAACCTTCTGTTCGATTCGGACGCTCGTATGTAAAACGGGAATACCGTCACCTAGTGACTATATAACTATATAAACAGTATAACATCATGATCGAATATAACCCAGATACTATCCATTCGACCTTCTGTTCGTTTCGGTCGCTCGTATGTATAACGGGAATACTGTCACCTAGTGAGTATAACTATATAAACAGCATAACATCATAATCGAATACAACCCAGATACGATGATTGTTCAATCTATCCATTCAACCTTCTGTTCGATTCGGACGCTCGTATGTAGAACGGAAGAACAGTTACCTGGTAAGTATAACTATATAAACATAATCGAATACAACCCAGATACGATGATTGTTCGAACTATCCATTCAACCTTCTGTTCGATTCGGACGCTCGTATGTAAAACGGGAATACCGTCACCTAGTGAGTATAACTATATAAACAGTATAACATCATGATCGAATATAACCCAGATACTATCCATTCAACCTTCTGTTCGATTCGGACGCTCGTATGTAAAACGGAAGAACAGTTACCTGGTGGGTATTGCTATATAAACATCATCACGATATCATCGAATACAACAGATACAATCATCGTGTCGTCTAACTATTCAACCTTCTGTTCAATTAAGTCGCTCGTATGTATAACGGAAGAACAGTTACTTGGTAAGTATAACTATATAAACATAATCGAATACAACCCAGATACGATGATTGTTCAATCTATCCATTCAACCTTCTGTTCGATTCGGACGCTCGTATGTGAAACGGAAGAACAGTTACCTGGTGGGTATTGCTATATAAACATCATCACGATATCATCGAATACAACAGATACAATCATCGTGTCGTCTAACTATTCAACCTTCTGTTCAATTAAGTCGCTCGTATGTAAAACGGAAGAACAGTTACCTGGTGGGTATTGCTATATAAACATCATCACGATATCATCGAATACAACTCAGATACAATTATCGTGTCGTCTAACCATTCAACATTCCGTTCGATTCAGTCACTAGTATGTGTAACGGAAGTACCGTCTCCTGGTAAGTATCACTATTTATACAGTATTGCGATATAATCGGATATCACATTGTTCAGTCTATCCATTCAACTTTCTGTTCGTTTCGGTCGCTTGTATGTATAACGGGAATACCGTCACCTAGTGAGTATAACTATATACACAGCATAACATCATAATCGAATATAACCCAGATACTATCCATTCAACCTTCTGTTCGTTTCGGTCGCTCGTATGTATAACGAGAATACTGTCACCTAGTGAGTATAACTATATAAACAGCATAACATCATAATCGAATACAACCCAGATACGATGATTTTTCAATCTATCCATTCAATCTTCTGTTCGATTCGGACGCTCGTATGTAAAACGGAAAAACAGTTACCTGGTGAGTATTGCTATATAAACATCATCACGATATCATCGAATACAACAGATACAATTATCGTGTCGTCTAACTATTCAACCTTCTGTTCAATTCAGTCGCTCGTATGTATAACGGAAGAACAGTTACCTGGTGAGTATTACTATATAAACATAATCGAATACAACCCAGATACGATGATTGTTCAATCTATCCATTCAATCTTCTGTTCGATTCGGACGCTCGTATGTAAAACGGAAGAACAGTTACCTGGTGGGTATTGCTATATAAACATCATCACGATATCATCGAATACAACAGATACAATCATCGTGTCGTCTAACTATTCAACCTTCTGTTTAATTAAGTCACTCGTATGTATAACGGAAGAACAGTTACCTGGTAAGTATAACTATATAAACATGATCGAATACAACCCAGATACGATGATTGTTCAATCTATCCATTCAACCTTCTGTTCGATTCGGACGATCGTATGTAAAACGGAAGAACAGGTACCTGGTAAGTACAACTATATAAACAAAATCGAATACAACCCAGATACGATGATTGTTTAATCTATCCATTCAACCTTCTGTTCGATTCGGACGCTCGTATGTAAAACGGAAGAACGGTTACCTGGTGAGTATTACTATATAAACATCAACACGATATAATCGAATACAACCTAGATACGATTATAGTTCAGTCTAACTTTCCAACCTTCTGTTCAATTCAGTCGCTCGTATGTATAACGGAAGAACAGTTACCTGGTAAGTATAACTATATAAACATAATCGAATACAACCCAGATACGATGATTGTTCGATCTATCCATTCAACCTTCTGTTCAATTCAGTCGCTCGTATGTATAACGGAAGAACAGTAACCTGGTGAGTATTTCTATATAAACATCACCACGATATAATAGAATACAACTCAGTTACAATTATCGTTTCGTCTAACCATTTGACCTTCTGTTCGATTCAGTCGCTAGTATGTGTGACGGAAGTACCGTCACCTGGTATGTATCACTATATATACAGTATTGCGATATAATCGGATAACACCCTGATACATTGATTGTTCAGACTATCCATTCAACTTTCTGTTCGTTTCGGTCGCTCGTATGTAAAACAAGAATACCGTCACCTAGTGTGTATAACTATATACACAGCATAACATCATAATCGAATACAACCCATATACTATCCATTCAACCTTCTGTTCAATTCAGTCGCTCGTATGTATAACGGAAGAACAGTTACCTGGTGAGTATAACTATATAAACATAATCGAATACAACCCAGATACGATTATTGTTCAATCTATACTGAATTCAACCTTCTGCTCGATTCGGTCGCTTGTATGTAAAACGGAAGAACAGTTACCTGGTGAGTATTGCTATATAAACATCATCACGATATCATCGAATACAACTCAGATACAATTATCGTTTCGTCTAACCATTTAACCTTCTGTTCGATTCAGTCGCTAGTATGTGTAACGGAAGAACAGTTACCTGGTGAGTATAACTATATAAACATTATCGAATACAACCCAGATACGATGATTGTTCAATCTACCTATTCAACCTCCTGCTCGATTCGGTCGCTTGTATGTAAAACGGAAGAACAGTTACCTGGTGAGTATTGCTATATAAACATCATCACGATATCATCGAATACAACTCAGATACAATTATCGTTTTGTCTAACCATTTAACCTTCTGTTCGATTCAGTCGCTGGTATGTGTAACGGAAGTACCGTCACCTGGTAAGTATCACTATATATACAGTATTGCGATATAATCGGATACCACCCAGATACATTGATTGTTCAATCTATCCATTCAACCTTCTGTTCAATTCAGTCGCTCGTATGTATAACGGAAGAACAGTTACCTGGTGAGTATAACTATATAAACATAATCGAATACAACCCAGATACGATGATTGTTCAATCTATCCATTCAACCTTCTGTTCGATTTAGACGCTCTTATGTAAAACGGAAGAACAGATACCTGGTAAGTATAACTATATAAACATAATCGAATACAACCCAGATACGATGATTGTTCAATCTATCCATTCAACCTTCTGTTCGATTCGGACGATCGTATGTAAAACGGAAGAACAGTTACCTGGCGAGTATTGCTATATAAACATCATCTCGATATCATCGAATACAACAGATACAATTATCGTGTCGTCTAACTATTCAACCTTCTGTTCAATTAAGTCGCTCGTATGTATAACGGAAGAACAGTAACATGGTTAGTATAACTATATAAACATAATCGAATACAACCCAGATACGATGATTGTTCAATCTATCCATTCAACCTTCTGTTCGATTCGGACGCTCGTATGTAAAACGGAAGAACGGTTACCTGGTGAGTGTTACTATATAAACATCAACACGATATAATCGAATACAACCTAGATACGATTATAGTTTAGTCTAACTTTTCAACCTTCTGTTCAATTCAGTCGCTCGTATGTATAACGGAAGAACAGTTACCTGGTAAGTATAACTATATAAACATAATCGAAAACAACCCAGATACGATGATTGTTCAATCTATCCATTCAACCTTCTGTTCAATTCAGTCGCTCGTATGTATAACGGAAGAACAGTTACCTGGTGAGTATAACAATATAAACATAATCGAATACAACCCAGATACGATGATTGTTCAATCTATCCATTCAACCTTCTGTTCGATTCGGACGCTCTTATGTAAAACGGAAGAACAGTTACCTGGTAAGTATAACTATATAAACATAATCAAATACAACCCAGATACGATGATTGTTCAATATATCCATTCAACCTTCTGTTCGATTCGGACGCTCGTATGTAAAACGGAAGAACAGTTACCTGGTGAGTATTGCTATATAAACATCATCACGATATCATCGAATACAACAGTTACAATTATCGTGTCGTCTAACTATTCAACCTTCTGTTCAATTAAGTCGCTCGTATGTATAACGGAAAAACAGTTACCTGGTAAGTATAACTATATAAACAATCGAATACAACCCAGATACGATGATTGTTCAATCTATCCATTCAACCTTCTGTTCGATTCGGACGCTCTTATGTAAAACGGAAGAACAGTTACCTGGTAAGTATAACTATATAAACAATATCGAATACAACCCAGATACGATGATTGTTCAATCTATCCATTCAACCTTCTGTTCGATTCGGACGCTCGTATGTAAAACGGAAGAACGGTTATTTGGTGAGTATTACTATATAAACATCAACACGATATAATCGAATACAACCTAGATACGATTATAGTTTAGTCTAACTTTTCAACCTTCTGTTCAATTCAGTCGCTCGTATGTATAACGGAAGAACAGTTACCTGGTGAGTATTGCTATATAAACATCATCACGATATCATCGAATACAACAGATACAATCATCGTGTCGTCTAACTATTCAACCTTCTGTTTAATTAAGTCACTCGTATGTATAACGGAAGAACAGTTACCTGGTAAGTATAACTATATAAACATGATCGAATACAACCCAGATACGATGATTGTTCAATCTATCCATTCAACCTTCTGTTCGATTCGGACGCTCGTATGTAAAACGGAAGAACAGTTACCTGGTGAGTATTGCTATATAAACATCATCACGATATCATCGAATACAACAGATACAATCATCGTGTCGTCTAACTATTCAACCTTCTGTTCGATTCGGACGCTCGTATGTAAAACGGAGGAACAGTTACCTGGTGGGTATTGCTATATAAACATCATCACGATACCATCGAATACAACAGATACAATCATCGTGTCGTCTAACTATTCAACCTTCTGTTCAATTAAGTCGCTCGTATGTATAACGGAAGAACAGTTACCTGGTAAGTATAACTATATAAACATAATCGAATACAACCCAGATACGATGATTGTTCAATCTATCCATTCAACCTTCTGTTCGATTCGGACGCTCGTATGTAAAACGGAAGAACAGTTACCTGGTGAGTATAACTATATAAACATCAACACGATATAATCGAATACAACCAAGATACGATGATTGTTCAATCTATCCATTCAATCTTCTGTTCGATTCAGTCGCTCGTATGTATAACGGAAGAACAGTTACCTGGTAAGTATAACTATATAAACATAATCGAATACAACCCAGATACTATCCATTCAACCTTCTGTTCGATTCGGTTGCTCGTGAGTATAACGAAAGAACAGTAACTTGGTGAGTATTCCTATATGAACGTCATCACGATATAATCGAATACAACTCAGGTACAATGATCATTCCGTCTATCCATCCAACCTTCTGTTCGATTGGGTCGCTCGTATGTATAACGCAAGATCAGTCACCTGGTTAGTATTACTATATAGTATCACTATACATACAGTATTGCGATATAATCGGATACCACCCAGATACATTGATTGTTCAGACTATCCATTCAACTTTCTGTTCGTTCCGGTCGCTCGTATGTAAAACGGGAATACCGTCACCTAGTGTGTATAACTATATACACAGTATAACATCATAATCGAATACAACCCATATACTATCCATTCAACCTTCTGTTCGATTTGGTTGCTCGTATGTATAACGGAAGAACAGTAACCTGGTGAGTATTTCTATATAAACATCACCACGATATAATAGAATACAACTCAGTTACAATTATCGTTTCGTCTAACCATTTAACCTTCTGTTCGATTCAGTCGCTAGTATGTGTAACGGAAGTACCGTCACCTGGCATGTATCACTATATATACAGTATTGCGATATAATCGGATACCACCCTGATACATTGATTGTTCAGACTATCCATTCAACTTTCTGTTCGTTTCGGTAGCTCGTATGTAAAACAAGAATACCGTCACCTAGTGTGTATAACTATATACACAGCATAACATCATAATCGAATACAACCCATATACTATCCATTCAACCTTCTGTTCAATTCAGTCGCTCGTATGTATAACGGAAGAACAGTTACCTGGTGAGTATAACTATATGAACATAATCGAATACAACCCAGATACGATGATTGTTCAATCTATACTGAATTCTACCTTCTGCTCGATTCGGTCGCTTGTATGTAAAACGGAAGAACAGTTACCTGGTGAGTATTGCTATATAAACATCACGATATCATCGAATACAACTCAGATACAATTATCGTTTCGTCTAACCATTTAACCTTCTGTTCGATTCAGTCGCTAGTATGTGTAACGGAAGAACAGTTACCTGGTGAGTATAACTATATAAACATAATCGAATACAACCCAGATACGATGATTGTTCAATCTATACTGAATTCAACCTTCTGCTCGATTCGGTCGCTTGTATGTAAAACGGAAGAACAGTTACCTGGTGAGTATTGCTATATAAACATCATCACGATATCATCGAATACAACTCAGATACAATAATCGTTTCGTCTAACCATTTAACCTTCTGTTCGATTAAGTCGCTAGTATGTGTAACGGAAGAACAGTTACCTGGTGAGTATAACTATATAAACATTATCGAATACAACCCAGATACGATGATTGTTCAATCTATCTATTCAACCTCCTGCTCGATTCGGTCGCTTGTATGTAAAACGGAAGAACAGTTACCTGGTGAGTATTGCTATATAAACATCATCACGATATCATCGAATACAACTCAGATACGATTATCGTTTTGTCTAACCATTTAACCTTCTGTTCGATTCAGTCGCTAGTATGTGTAACGGAAGTACCGTCACCTGGTAAGTATCACTATATATACAGTATTGCGATATAATCGGATACCACCCAGATACATCGATTGTTCAGACTATCCATTCAACTTTCTGTTCGTTTCGGTCGCTCGTATGTGAAACGGGAATACCGTCACCTAGTGTGTATAACTATATACACAGCATAACATCATAATCGAATACAACCCATATACTATCCATTCAACCTTCTGTTCGATTCGGTTGCTCGTATGTATAACGGAAGAAAAGTAACCTGGTGGGTATTTCTATATAAACATCACCACGATATAATAGAATACAACTCAGTTTCAATTATCGTTTCGTCTAACCATTTAACCTTCTGTTCGATTCAGTCGCTAGTATGTGTAACGGAAGAACAGTTACCTGGTGAGTATAACTATATAAACATAATCGAATACAACCCAGATACGATGATTGTTCAATCTATCCATTTGACCTTCTGCTCGATTCGGTCGCTTGTATGTGAAAACGAAAGAACAGTAACCTGGTGAGTATTTCTATATAAACATCACCACGATATAATAGAACACAACTCAGTTACAATTATCGTTTCGTCTAATCATTTAACCTTCTGTTCGATTCAGTCGCTAGTATGTGTAACGGAAGTAACGTCACCTGGTTAGTATCACTATATATACAGTATTGCGATATAATCGGATACCACCCAGATACATTGATTGTTCAGACTATCCATTCAACTTTCTGTTCGTTTCGGTCGCTCGTATGTAAAACGGGAATACCGTCACCTAGTGTGTATAACTATATACACAGCATAACATCATAATCGAATACAACCCATATACTATCCATTCAACCTTCTGTTCAATTCAGTCGCTCGTATGTATAACGGAAGAACAGTTACCTGGTGAGTATTACTATATAAACATAATCGAATACAACCCAGATACGATGATTGTTCAATCTATACTGAATTCAACCTTCTGCTCGATTCGGTCGCTTGTATGTAAAACGGAAGAACAGTTACCTGGTGAGTATTGCTATATAAACATCATCACGATATCATCGAATACAACTCAGATACAATTATCGTTTCGTCTAACCATTCAACCTTCTGTTCGATTCAGTCGCTAGTATGTGTTACGGAAGAACAGTTACCTGGTGAGTATAACTATATAAACATTATCGAATACAACCCAGATACGATGATTGTTCAATCTATCTATTCAACCTCCTGCTCGATTCGGTCGCTTGTATGTAAAACGGAAGAACAGTTACCTGGTGAGTATTGCTATATAAACATCATCACGATATCATCGAATACAACTCAGATACAATTATCGTTTTGTCTAACCATTTACCCTTCTGTTCGATTCAGTCGCTAGTATGTGTAACGGAAGTACCGTCACCTGGTAAGTATCACTATATATACAGTATTGCGATATAATCGGATACCACCCAGATACATTGATTGTTCAGACTATCCATTCAACTTTCTGTTCGTTTCGGTCGCTCGTATGTGAAACGGGAATACCGTCACCTAGTGTGTATAACTATATACACAGCATAACATCATAATCGAATACAACCCATATACTATCCATTCAACCTTTTGTTCGATTCGGTTGCTCGTATGTATAACGGAAGAACAGTAACCTGGTGAGTATTTCTGTATAAACATCACCACGATATAATAGAATACAACTCAGTTTCAATTATCGTTTCGTCTAACCATTTAACCTTCTGTTCGATTCAGTCGCTAGTATGTGTAACGGAAGTACCGTCACCTGGTTAGTATCACTATATATACAGTATTGCGATATAATCGGATACCACCCTGATACATTGATTGTTCGGACTATCCATTCAACTTTCTGTTCGTTTCGGTCGCTCGTATGTAAAACAAGAATACCGTCACCTAGTGTGTATAACTATATACACAGCATAACATCATAATCGAATACAACCCATATACTATCCATTCAACCTTCTGTTCAATTCAGTCGCTCGTATGTATAACGGAAGAACAGTTACCTGGTGAGTATAACTATATAAACATAATCGAATACAACCCAGATACGATGATTGTTCAATCTATTCTGAATTCAACCTTCTGCTCGATTCGGTCGCTTATATGTAAAACGGAAGAACAGTTACCTGGTGAGTATTGCTATATAAACATCATCACGATATCATCGAATACAACTCAGATACAATTATCGTTTCGTCTAACCATTTAACCTTCTGTTCGATTCAGTCGCTAGTATGTGTAACGGAAGAACAGTTACCTGGTGAGTATAACTATATAAACATAATCGAATACAACCCAGATACGATGATTGTTCAATCTATACTGAATTCAATCTTCTGCTCGATTCGGTCGCTTGTATGTAAAACGGAAGAACAGTTACCTGGTGAGTATTGATATATAAACATCATCACGATATCATCGAATACAACTCAGATACAATTATCGTTTCGTCTAACCATTTAACCTTCTGTTCGATTCAGTCGCTAGTATGTGTATCGGAAGAACAGTTACCTGGTGAGTATAACTATATGAACATTATCGAATACAACCCAGATACGATGATTGTTCAATCTATCTATTCAACCTCCTGCTCGATTCGGTCGCTTGTATGTAAAACGGAAAAACAGTTACCTGGTGAGTATTTCTATATAAACATCACCACGATATAATTGAATACAACTCAGTTACAAATATCGTTTCGTCTAACCATTCAACCTTCTGTTCGATTCAGTCGCTAGTATGTGTAACGGAAGTACCGTCACCTGGTTAGTATCACTATATATACAGTATTGCGATATAATCGGATACCACCCAGATACATTGATTGTTCAGACTATCCATTCAACTTTCTGTTCGTTTCGGTCGCTCGTATGTAAAACGGGAATACCGTCACCTAGTGTGTATAACTATATACACAGCATAACATCATAATCGAATACAACCCATATACTATCCATTCAACCTTCTGTTCGATTCGGTTGCTCGTATGTAGAACGGAAGAACAGTAACCTGGTGAGTATTTCTATATAAACATCACCACGATATAATAGAATACAACTCAGTTACAATTATCGTTTCGTCTTACCATTTAACCTTCTGTTCGATTCAGTCGCTAGTATGTGTAACGGAAGTACCGTCACCTGGTAAGTATCACTATATATACAGTATTGCGATATAATCGGATACCACCCAGATACATTGATTGTTCAGACTATCCATTCAACTTTCTGTTTATTTCGGTCGCTCGTATGTGAAACGGGAATACCGTCACCTAGTGTGTATAACTATATACACAGCATAACATCATAATCGAATACAACCCATATACTATCCATTCAACCTTCTGTTCGATTCGGTTGCTCGTATGTATAACGGAAGAACATTAACCTGGTGAGTATTTCTATATAAACATCACCACGATATAATAGAATACAACTCAGTTTCAATTATCGTTTCGTCTAACCATTTAACCTTCTGTTCGATTCAGACGCTAGTATGTGTAACGGAAGAACAGTTACCTGGTGAGTATAACCATATAAACATAATCGAATACAACCCAGATACGATGATTGTTCAATCTATCCATCTGACCTTCTGCTCGATTCGGTCGCTTGTATGTGAAAACGAAAGAACAGTAACCTGGTGAGTATTTCTATATAAACATCACCACGATATAATAGAATACAACTCAGTTACAATTATCGTTTAGTCTAACCATTTAACCTTCTGTTCGATTCAGTTGCTAGTATGTATAACGGAAGTACCGTCACCTGGTTAGTATCACTATATATACAGTATTGCGATATAATCGGATACCACCCAGATACATTGATTGTTCAGACTATCCATTCAACTTTCTGTTCGTTCCGGTCGCTCGTATGTAAAACGGGAATACCGTCACCTAGTGTGTATAACTATATACACAGTATAACATCATAATCGAATACAACCCATATACTATCCATTCAACCTTCTGTTCGATTTGGTTGCTCGTATGTATAACGGAAGAACAGTAACCTGGTGAGTATTTCTATATAAACATCACCACGATATAATAGAATACAACTCAGTTACAATTATCGTTTCGTCTAACCATTTAACCTTCTGTTCGATTCAGTCGCTAGTATGTGTAACGGAAGTACCGTCACCTGGTATGCTATATATACAGTATTGCGATATAATCGGATACCACCCTGATACATTGATCGTTCAGACTATCCATTCAACTTTCTGTTCGTTTCGGTCGCTCGTATGTAAAACAAGAATACCGTCACCTAGTGTGTATAACTATATACACAGCATAACATCATAATCGAATACAACCCATATACTATCCATTCAACCTTCTGTTCAATTCAGTCGCTCGTATGTATAACGGAAGAACAGTTACCTGGTGAGTATAACTATATAAACATAATCGAATACAACCCAGATACGATGATTGTTCAATCTATTCTGAATTCAACCTTCTGCTCGATTCGGTCGCTTATATGTAAAACGGAAGAACAGTTACCTGGTGAGTATTGCTATATAAACATCATCACGATATCATCGAATACAACTCAGATACAATTATCGTTTCGTCTAACCATTTAACCTTCTGTTCGATTCAGTCGCTAGTATGTGTAACGGAAGAACAGTTACCTGGTGAGTATAACTATATAAACATAATCGAATACAACCCAGATACGATGATTGTTCAATCTATACTGAATTCAATCTTCTGCTCGATTCGGTCGCTTGTATGTAAAACGGAAGAACAGTTACCTGGTGAGTATTGCTATATAAACATCATCACGATATCATCGAATACAACTCAGATACAATTATCGTTTCGTCTAACCATTTAACCTTCTGTTCGATTCAGTCGCTAGTATGTGTATCGGAAGAACAGTTACCTGGTGAGTATAACTATATGAACATTATCGAATACAACCCAGATACTATGATTGTTCAATCTATCTATTCAACCTCCTGCTCGATTCGGTCGCTTGTATGTAAAACGGAAAAACAGTTACCTGGTGAGTATTTCTATATAAACATCACCACGATATAATTGAATACAACTCAGTTACAAATATCGTTTCGTCTAACCATTCAACCTTCTGTTCGATTCAGTCGCTAGTATGTGTAACGGAAGTACCGTCACCTGGTTAGTATCACTATATATACAGTATTGCGATATAATCGGATACCACCCAGATACATTGATTGTTCAGACTATCCATTCAACTTTCTGTTCGTTTCGGTCGCTCGTATGTAAAACGGGAATACCGTCACCTAGTGTGTATAACTATATACACAGCATAACATCATAATCGAATACAACCCATATACTATCCATTCAACCTTCTGTTCGATTCGGTTGCTCGTATGTAGAACGGAAGAACAGTAACCTGGTGAGTATTTCTATATAAACATCACCACGATATAAAAGAATACAACTCAGTTACAATTATCGTTTCGTCTTACCATTTAACCTTCTGTTCGATTCAGTCGCTAGTATGTGTAACGGAAGTACCGTCACCTGGTAAGTATCACTATATATACAGTATTGCGATATAATCGGATACCACCCAGATACATTGATTGTTCAGACTATCCATTCAACTTTCTGTTTATTTCGGTCGCTCGTATGTGAAACGGGAATACCGTCACCTAGTGTGTATAACTATATACACAGCATAACATCATAATCGAATACAACCCATATACTATCCATTCAACCTTCTGTTCGATTCGGTTGCTCGTATGTATAACGGAAGAACATTAACCTGGTGAGTATTTCTATATAAACATCACCACGATATAATAGAATACAACTCAGTTTCAATTATCGTTTCGTCTAACCATTTAACCTTCTGTTCGATTCAGACGCTAGTATGTGTAACGGAAGAACAGTTACCTGGTGAGTATAACCATATAAACATAATCGAATACAACCCAGATACGATGATTGTTCAATCTATCCATCTGACCTTCTGCTCGATTCGGTCGCTTGTATGTGAAAACGAAAGAACAGTAACCTGGTGAGTATTTCTATATAAACATCACCACGATATAATAGAATACAACTCAGTTACAATTATCGTTTAGTCTAACCATTTAACCTTCTGTTCGATTCAGTTGCTAGTATGTATAACGGAAGTACCGTCACCTGGTTAGTATCACTATATATACAGTATTGCGATATAATCGGATACCACCCAGATACATTGATTGTTCAGACTATCCATTCAACTTTCTGTTCGTTCCGGTCGCTCGTATGTAAAACGGGAATACCGTCACCTAGTGTGTATAACTATATACACAGTATAACATCATAATCGAATACAACCCATATACTATCCATTCAACCTTCTGTTCGATTTGGTTGCTCGTATGTATAACGGAAGAACAGTAACCTGGTGAGTATTTCTATATAAACATCACCACGATATAATAGAATACAACTCAGTTACAATTATCGTTTCGTCTAACCATTTAACCTTCTGTTCGATTCAGTCGCTAGTATGTGTAACGGAAGTACCGTCACCTGGTATGCTATATATACAGTATTGCGATATAATCGGATACCACCCTGATACATTGATCGTTCAGACTATCCATTCAACTTTCTGTTCGTTTCGGTCGCTCGTATGTAAAACAAGAATACCGTCACCTAGTGTGTATAACTATATACACAGCATAACATCATAATCGAATACAACCCATATACTATCCATTCAACCTTCTGTTCAATTCAGTCGCTCGTATGTATAACGGAAGAACAGTTACCTGGTGAGTATAACTATATAAACATAATCGAATACAACCCAGATACGATGATTGTTCAATCTATACTGAATTCAACTTTCTGCTCGATTCGGTCGCTTGTATGTAAAACGGAAGAACAGTTACCTGGTGAGTATTGCTATATAAACATCATCACGATATCATCGAATACAACTCAGATACAATTATCGTTTCGTCTAACCATTTAACCTTCTGTTCGATTCAGTCGCTAGTATGTGTAACGGAAGAACAGTTACCTGGTGAGTATAACTATATAAACATAATCGAATACAACCCAGATACGATGATTGTTCAATCTATACTGAATTCAACCTTCTGCTCGATTCGGTCGCTTGTATGTAAAACGGAAGAACAGTTACCTGGTGAGTATTGCTATATAAACATCATCACGATATCATCGAATACAACTCAGATACAATTATCGTTTCGTCTAACCATTTAACCTTCTGTTCGATTCAGTCGCTAGTATGTGTATCGGAAGAACAGTTACCTGGTGAGTATAACTATATAAACATTATCGAATACAACCCAGATACGATGATTGTTCAATCTATCTATTCAACCTCCTGCTCGATTCGGTCGCTTGTATGTAAAACGGAAAAACAGTTACCTGGTGAGTATTTCTATATAAACATCACCACGATATAATTGAATACAACTCAGTTACAAATATCGTTTCGTCTAACCATTCAACCTTCTGTTCGATTCAGTCGCTAGTATGTGTAACGGAAGTACCGTCACCTGGTTAGTATCACTATATATACAGTATTGCGATATAATCGGATACCACCCAGATACATTGATTGTTCAGACTATCCATTCAACTTTCTGTTCGTTTCGGTCGCTCGTATGTAAAACGGGAATACCGTCACCTAGTGTGTATAACTATATACACAGCATAACATCATAATCGAATACAACCCATATACTATCCATTCAACCTTCTGTTCGATTCGGTTGCTCGTATGTAGAACGGAAGAACAGTAACCTGGTGAGTATTTCTATATAAACATCACCACGATATAATAGAATACAACTCAGTTACAATTATCGTTTCGTCTTACCATTTAACCTTCTGTTCGATTCAGTCGCTAGTATGTGTAACGGAAGTACCGTCACCTGGTAAGTATCACTATATATACAGTATTGCGATATAATCGGATACCACCCAGATACATTGATTGTTCAGACTATCCATTCAACTTTCTGTTTATTTCGGTCGCTCGTATGTGAAACGGGAATACCGTCACCTAGTGTGTATAACTATATACACAGCATAACATCATAATCGAATACAACCCATATACTATCCATTCAACCTTCTGTTCGATTCGGTTGCTCGTATGTATAACGGAAGAACATTAACCTGGTGAGTATTTCTATATAAACATCACCACGATATAATAGAATACAACTCAGTTTCAATTATCGTTTCGTCTAACCATTTAACCTTCTGTTCGATTCAGACGCTAGTATGTGTAACGGAAGAACAGTTACCTGGTGAGTATAACCATATAAACATAATCGAATACAACCCAGATACGATGATTGTTCAATCTATCCATCTGACCTTCTGCTCGATTCGGTCGCTTGTATGTGAAAACGAAAGAACAGTAACCTGCTGAGTATTTCTATATAAACATCACCACGATATAATAGAATACAACTCAGTTACAATTATCGTTTAGTCTAACCATTTAACCTTCTGTTCGATTCAGTTGCTAGTATGTATAACGGAAGTACCGTCACCTGGTTAGTATCACTATATATACAGTATTGCGATATAATCGGATACCACCCAGATACATTGATTGTTCAGACCATCCATTCAACTTTCTGTTCGTTCCGGTCGCTCGTATGTAAAACGGGAATACCGTCACCTAGTGTGTATAACTATATACACAGTATAACATCATAATCGAATACAACCCATATACTATCCATTCAACCTTCTGTTCGATTTGATTGCTCGTATGTATAACGGAAGAACAGTAACCTGGTGAGTATTTCTATATAAACATCACCACGATATAATAGAATACAACTCAGTTACAATTATCGTTTCGTCTAACCATTTAACCTTCTGTTCGATTCAGTCGCTAGTATGTGTAACGGAAGTACCGTCACCTGGTATGTATCACTATATATACAGTATTGCGATATAATCGGATACCACCCTGATACATTGATCGTTCAGACTATCCATTCAACTTTCTGTTCGTTTCGGTCGCTCGTATGTAAAATAAGAATACCGTCACCTAGTGTGTATAACTATATACACAGCATAACATCATAATCGAATACAACCCATATACTATCCATTCAACCTTCTGTTCAATTCAGTCGCTCGTATGTATAACGGAAGAACAGTTACCTGGTGAGTATAACTATATAAACATAATCGAATACAACCCAGATACGATGATTGTTCAATCTATACTGAATTCAACCTTCTGCTCGATTCGGTCGCTTGTATATAAAACGGAAAAACAGTTACCTGGTGAGTATTGCTATATAAACATCATCACGATATCATCGAATACAACTCAGATACAATTATCGTTTCGTCTAACCATTTAACCTTTTGTTCGATTCAGTCGCTAGTATGTGTAACGGAAGAACAGTTACCTGGTGAGTATAACTATATAAACATAATCGAATACAACCCAGATACGATGATTGTTCAATCTATCCATTTGACCTTCTGCTCGATTCGGTCGCTTGTATGTGAAAACGAAAGAACAGTTACCTGGTGAGTATTTCTATATAAACATCACCACGATATAATCGAATACAACTCAGTTTCAATTATCGTTTCGTCTAACCATTTAACCTTCTGTTCGATTCAGTCGCTAGTATGTGTAACGGAAGAACCGTCACCTGGTTAGTATCACTATATATACAGTATTGCGATATAATCGGATACCACCCAGATACATTGATTGTTCAGACTATCCATTCAACTTCCTGTTCGTTTCGGTCGCTCGTATGTGAAACGGGAATACCGTCACCTAGTGTGGATAACTATATACACAGCATAACATCATAATCGAATACAACCCATATACTATCCATTCAACCTTCTGTTCGATTCGGTTGCTCGTATGTATAACGGAAGAACAGTAACCTGGTGAGTATTTCTATATAAACATCATCACGATATAATAGAATACAACTCAGTTACAATTATCGTTTCGTCTAACCATTCAACCTTCTGTTCGATTCAGTCGCTAGTATGTGTAACGGAAGTACCGTCACCTGGTATGTATCACTATATATACAGTATTGCGATATAATCGGATACCACCTTGATACATTGATTGTTCAGACTATCCATTTAACTTTCTGTTCGTTTCGGTCGCTCGTATGTAAAACAAGAATACCGTCACCTAGTGTGTATAACTATATACACAGCTTAACATCATAATCGAATACAACCCAGATACTATCCATTCAACCTTCTGTTCGATTCGGTTGCTCGTATGTATAACGGAAGAACAGTAACCTGGTGAGTATTTCTATATAAACATCACCACGATATAATAGAATACAACTCAGTTACAATTATCGTTTCGTCTAACCATTTAACCTTCTGTTCGATTCAGTCGCTAGTATTTGTAACGGAAGAACAGTTACCTGGTGAGTATAACTATATAAACATCACCACGATATAATAGAATACAACTCAGTTACAATTATCGTTTCGTCTAACCATTTAACCTTCTGTTCGATTCAGTCGCTAGTATGTGTAACGGAAGTACCGTCACCTGGTATGTATCACTATATATACAGTATTGCGATATAATCGGATACCACCCAGATACATTGATTGTTCAGACTATCCATTCAACTTTCTGTTCGTTTCATTCGCTCGTATGTGAAACGGTAATACCGTCACTTAGTGTGTAAAACTATATACACAGCATAACATCATAATCGAATACAACCCATATACTATCCATTCAACCTTCTGTTCGATTCGGTTGCTCGTATGTATAACGGAAGAACAGTAACCTGGTGAGTATTTCTATATAAACTTCACCACGATATATTAGAATACAACTCAGTTTCAATTATCGTTCCGTCTAACCATTTAACCTCCTGTTCGATTCAGTCGCTAGTATGTGTAACGGAAGAACAGTTACCTGGTGAGTATAACCATATAAACATAATCGAATACAACCCAGATACGATGATTGTTCAATCTATCCATTTGACCTTCTGCTCGATTCGGTCGCTTGTATGTGAAAACGAAAGAACAGTAACCTGGTGAGTATTTCTATATAAACATCACCACGATATAATAGAATACAACTCAGTTACAATTATCGTTTAGTCTAACCATTTAACCTTCTGTTCGATTCAGTTGCTAGTATGTGTAACGGAAGTACCGTCACCTGGTTAGTATCACTATATATACAGTATTGCGATATAATCGGATACCACCCAGATACATTGATTGTTCAGACTATCCATTCAACTTTCTGTTCGTTTCGGTCGCTCGTATGTAAAACGGGAATACCGTCACCTGGTGTGTATACTATATACACAGTATAACATCATAATCGAATACAACCCATATACTATCCATTCAACCTTCTGTTCGATTTGGTTGCTTGTATGTATAACGGAAAAACAGTCACCTGGTGAGTATTTCTATATAAACATCACCACGATATAATAGAATACAACTCAGTAACAATTATCGTTTCGTCTAACCATTTAACCTTCTGTTCGATTCAGTCGCTAGTATGTGTAACGGAAGTACCGTCACCTGGTATGTATCACTATATATACAGTATTGCGATATAATCGGATACCACCCTGATACATTGATTGTTCAGACTATCCATTCGACTTTCTGTTCGTTTCGGTCGCTCGTATGTAAAACAAGAATACCGTCACCTAGTGTGTATAACTATATACACAGCATAACATCATAATCGAATACAACCCATATACTATCCATTCAACCTTCTGTTCAATTCAGTCGCTCGTATGTATAACGGAAGAACAGTTACCTGGTGAGTATAACTATATAAACATAATCGAATACAACCCAGATACGATGATTGTTCAATCTATACTGAATTCAACCTTCTGCTCGATTCGGTCGCTTGTATGTAAAACGGAAGAACAGTTACCTGGTGAGTATTGCTATATAAACATCATCACGATATCATCGAATACAACTCAGATACAATTATCGTTTCGTCTAACCATTTAACCTTCTGTTCGATTCAGTCGCTAGTATGTGTAACGGAAGAACAGTTACCTGGTGAGTATAACTATATAAACATAATCGAATACAACCCAGATACGATGATTGTTCAATCTATCCATTTGACCTTCTGCTCGATTCGGTCGCTTGTATGTGAAAACGAAAGAACAGTTACCTGGTGAGTATTTCTATATAAACATCACCACGATATAATCGAATACAACTCAGTTTCAATTATCGTTTCGTCTAACCATTTAACCTTCTGTTCGATTCAGTCGCTAGTATGTGTAACGGAAGTACCGTCACCTGGTTAGTATCACTATATATACAGTATTGCGATATAATCGGATACCACCCAGATACATTGATTATTCAGACTATCCATTCAACTTTCTGTTCGTTTCGGTCGCTCGTATGTGAAACGGGAATACCGTCACCTAGTGTGGATAACTATATAAACAGCATAACATCATAATCGAATACAACCCATATACTATCCATTCAACCTTCTGTTCGATTCGGTTGCTCGTATGTATAACGGAAGAACAGTAACCTGGTGAGTATATAAACATCATCACGATATAATAGAATTCAACTCAGTTACAAATATCGTTTCGTCTAACCATTCAACCTTCTGTTCGATTCAGTCGCTAGTATGTGTAACGGAAGTACCGTCACCTGGTATGTATCACTATATATACAGTATTGCGATATAATCGGATACCACCTTGATACATTGATTGTTCAGACTATCCATTTAACTTTCTGTTCGTTTCGGTCGCTCGTATGTAAAACAAGAATACCGTCACCTAGTGTGTATAACTATATACAAAGCATAACATCATAATCGAATACAACCCATATACTATCCATTCAACCTTCTGTTCAATTCGGTTGCTCGTATGTATAACGGAAGAACAGTAACCTGGTGAGTATTTTTATATAAACATCACCACGATATATTAGAATACAACTCAGTTTTAATTATCGTTTCGTCTAACCATTTAACCTTCTGTTCGATTCAGTCGCTAGTAAGTGTAACGGAAGAACAGTTACCTGGTGAGTATAACTATATAAACATAATCGAATACAACCCAGATACGATGATTGTTCAATCTATCCATTTGACCTTCTGCTCGATTCGGTCGCTTGTATGTGAAAACGAAAGAACAGTTACCTGGTGAGTATTTCTATATAAACATCACCACGATATAATCGAATACAACTCAGTTTCAATTATCGTTTCGTCTAACCATTTAACCTTCTGTTCGATTCAGTCGCTAGTATGTGTAACGGAAGAACAGTTACCTGGTGAGTATAACTATATAAACATAATCGAATACAACTCAGATACGATGATTGTTCAATCTATCCATGTGACCTTCTGCTCGATTCGGTCGCTTGTATGTGAAAACGAAAGAACAGTTACCTGGTGAATATTTCTATATGAACATCACCACGATATAATCGAATACAACTCAGTTTCAATTATCGTTTCGTCTAACCATTTAACCTTCTGTTCGATTCAGTCGCTAGTATGTGTAACGGAAGAACAGTAACCTGGTGAGTATTTCTATATAAACATCACCACGATATAATAGAATACAACTCAAATTCAATTATCGTTTCGTCCAACCATTTAACCTTCTGTTCGATTCAGTCGCTAGTATGTGTAACGGAAGTACCGTCACCTGGTTAGTATCACTATATATACAGTATTGCGATATAATCGGATACCACCCAGATACATTGATTGTTCAGACTATCCATTCAACTTTCTGTTCGTTTCGGTCGCTCGTATGTGAAACGGGAATACCGACACCTAGTGTGTATAACTATATACACAGCATAACATCATAATCGAATACAACCCATATACTATCCATTCAACCTTCTGTTCAATTCAGTCGCTCGTATGTATAACGAAAGAACAGTTACCTGGTGAGTATAACTATATAAACATGATCGAATACATCCCAGATACGATGATCGTTCAATCTATACTGAATTCAACCTTCTGCTCGATTCGGTCGCTTGTATGTAAAACGGAAGAACAGTTACCTGGTGAGTATTGTTATATAAACATCATCACGATATCTTCGAATACAACCCTGATACTATTATCGTTTCGTCTAACCTTTTAACCTTCTTTTCTATTCAGTCGCTAGTATGTGTAACGGAAGAACAGTTACCTGGTGAGTATAACTATATAAACATTATCGAATACAACCCAGATACGATGATTGTTCAATCTATCCATTTGACCTTCTGTTCGATTCAGTCGCTAGTATGTGTAACGGAAGAACAGTAACCTGGTGAGTATTTCTATATAAACATCACCACGATATAATAGAATACAACTCAGTTTCAATTATCGTTTCGTCTAACCATTTAACCTTCTGTTCGATTCAGTCGCTAGTATGTGTAACGGAAGTACCGTCACCTGGTATGTATCACTATATAAACATCACCACGATATAATAGAATACAACTCAGTTACAATTATCGTTTCGTCTAACCATTTAACCTTCTGTTCAATTCAGTCGCTAGTTTGTGTAACGGAAGAACAGTAACCTGGTGAGTATTTCTATATAAACATCACCACGATATAATAGAATACAACTCAGTTACAATTATCGTTTCGTCTAACCATTTAACCTTCTGTTCGATTCAGTCGCTAGTATGTGTAACGGAAGTACCGTCACCTGGTATGTATCACTATATATACAGTATTGCGATATAATCGGATACCACCCTGATACATTGATTGTTCAGGCTATCCATTCAACTTTCTGTTCGTTTCGGTCGCTCGTATGTAAAACAAGAATACCGTCACCTAGTGTGTATAACTATATACACAGCATAACATCATAATCGAACACAACCCATATACTATCCATTCAACCTTCTGTTCAATTCAGTTGCTCGTATGTGTAACGGAAGAACAGTTACCTGGTGAGTTCTAACTATATAAACATTATCGAATACAACCCAGATACGATGATTGTTCAATCTATCCATTTGACCTTCTGCTCGATTCGGTCGCTTGTATGTGAAAACGAAAGAACAGTTACCTGGTGAGTATTTCTATATAAACATCACCACGATATAATCGAATACAACTCAGTTTCAATTATCGTTTCGTCTAACCTTTTAACCTTCTGTTCGATTCAGTCGCTAGTATGTGTAACAGAGGAACAGTAACCTGGTGAGTATTTCTATATGAACATCACCACGATATAATAGAATACAACTCAGTTTCAATTATCGTTTCGTCTAACCATTTAACCTTCTGTTCGATTCAGTCGCTAGTATGTGTAACGGAAGTACCGTCACCTGGTTAGTATAACTATATAAACATAATCGAATACAACCCAGATACGATGATTGTTCAATCTATCCATTTGACCTTCTGCTCGATTCGGTCGCTTGTATGTGAAAACGAAAGAACAGTTACCTGGTGAGTATTTCTATATAAACATCACCACGATATAATCGAATACAACTCAGTTTCAATTATCGTTTCGTCTAACCATTTAACCTTCTGTTCGATTCAGTCGCTAGTATGTGTAACGGAAGAACAGTAACCTGGTGAGTATTTCTATATAAACATCATCACGATATAATAGAATACAACTCAGTTACAATTATCGTTTCGTCTAACCATTTAACTTTCTGCTCGATTCGGTCGCTTGTATGTGAAAACGAAAGAACAGTTACCTGGTGAGTATTTCTATATAAACATCACCACGATATAATAGAATACAACTCAGTTTCAATTATCGTTTCGTCTAACCATTTAACCTTCTGTTCGATTCAGTAGCTAGTATGTGTAACGGAAGTACCGTCACCTGGTATGTATCACTATATAAACATCACCACGATATAATAGAATACAACTCAGTTACATGTATCGTTTCGTCTAACCATTTAACCTTCTGTTCGATTCAGTCGCTATTATGTGTAACGGAAGTACCGTCACCTGGTTAGTATCACTATATATACAGTATTGCGATATAATCGGATACCACCCAGATACATTGATTGTTCATACTATCCATTCAACTTTCTGTTCGTTTCGGTCGCTCGTATGTGAAATGGGAATACCGTCACCTAGTGTGTATAACTATATACACAGCATAACATCATAATCGAACACAACCCATATACTATCCATTCAACCTTCTGTTCAATTCAGTCGCTCGTATGTGTAACGGAAGAACAGTTACCTGGTGAGTATAACTATATAAACATTATCGAATACAACCCAGATACGATGATTGTTCAATCTATCCATTTGACCTTCTGCTCGATTCGGTCGCTTGTATGTGAAAACGAAAGAACAGTTACCTGGTGAGTATTTCTATATAAACATCACCACGATATAATCGGATACAACTCAGTTTCAATTATCGTTTCGTCTAACCATTTAACCTTCTGTTCGATTCAGTCGCTAGTATGTGTAACGGAGGAACAGTAACCTGGTGAGTATTTCTATATAAACATCACCACGATATAATAGAATACAACTCAGTTTCAATTATCGTTTCGTCTAACCATTTAACCTTCTGTTCGATTCAGTCGCTAGTATGTGTAACGGAAGTACCGTCACCTGGTTAGTATAACTATATAAACATAATCGAATACAACCCAGATACGATGATTGTTCAATCTATCCATTTGACCTTCTGCTCGATTCGGTCGCTTGTATGTGAAAACGAAAGAACAGTCACCTGGTGAGTATTTCTATATAAACATCACCACGATATAATCGAATACAACTCAGTTTCAATTATCGTTTCGTCTAACCATTTAACCTTCTGTTCCATTCAGTCGCTAGTATGTGTAACGGAAGAACAGTAACCTGGTGAGTATTTCTATATAAACATCACCACGATATAATAGAATACAACTCAGATACAATTATCGTTTCGTCTAACCATTTAACTTTCTGTTCGATTCAGTCGCTAGTATGTGTAACGGAAGTACCGTCACCTGGTATGTATCACTATATATACAGTATTGCGATATAATCGGATACCACCCTGATACATTGATTGTTCAGACTATCCATTCAACTTTCTGTTCGTTTCGGTCGCTCGTATGTAAAACAAGAATACCGTCACCTAGTGTGTATAACCATATACTCAGCATAACATCAAAATCGTATACAACCCATATACTATCCATTCAACCTTCTGTTCAATTCAGTCGCTCGTATGTATAACGGAAGAACAGTTACCTGGTGAGTATAACTATATAAACATTATCGAATACAATCCAGATACGATGATTGTTCAATCTATCTATTTGACCTTCTGCTCGATTCGGTCGCTTGTATGTGAAAACGATAGAACAGTTACCTGGTGAGTATTTCTATATAAACATCACCACGATATAAGCGAATACAACTTAGTTTCAATTATCGTTTCTTCTAACCATTCAACCTTCTGTTCGATTCAGTCGCTAGTATGTGTAACGGAAGAACAGTAACCTGGTGAGTATTTCTATATAAACATCACCACGATATAATAGAATACAACTCAGTTTCAATTATCGTTTCGTCTAACCATTTAACCTTCTGTTCGATTCAGTCGCTATTATGTGTAACGGAAGTACCGTCACCTGGTTAGTATCACTATATATACAGTATTGCGATATAATCGGATACCACCCAGATACATTGATTGTTCAGACTATCCATTCAACTTTCTGTTCGTTTCGGTCGCTCGTATGTGAAATGGGAATACCGTCACCTAGTGTGTATAACTATATACACAGCATCATAACATCATAATCGAATACAACCCAGATACTATCCATTCAACCTTCTGTTCGATTCGGTTGCTCGTATGTATAACGGAAGAACAGTAACCTGGTGAGTATTTCTATATAAACATCACCACGATATAATAGAATACAACTCAGATACAATTATCGTTTCGTCTAACCATTTAACCTTCTGTTCGATTCAGTCGCTAGTATGTGTAACGGAAGAACAGTTACCTGGTGAGTATAACTATATAAACATTATCGAATACAATCCAGATACGATGATTGTTCAATCTATTCATTTGACCTTCTGCTCGATTCGGTCGCTTGTATGTGAAAACGAAAGAACAGTTACCTGGTGAGTATTTCTTTATAAACATCACCACGATATAATCGAATACAACTCAGTTTCAATTATCGTTTCGTCTAACCATTTAACCTTCTGTTCGATTCAGTCGCTAGTATGTGTAACGGAAGAACAGTAACCTGGTGAGTATTTCTATATAAACATTACCACGATATAATAGAATACAACTCAGTTTCAATTATCGTTTCGTCTAACCATTTAACCTTCTGTTCGATTCAGTCGCTAGTATGTGTAACGGAAGTACCGTCACCTGGTTAGTATCACTATATATACAGTATTGCGATATAATCGGATACCACCCAGATACATTGATTGTTCAGACTATCCATTCAACCTTCTGTTCAATTCAGTCGCTCGTATGTATAACGGAAGAACAGTTACCTGGTGAGTATAACTATATGAACATTATCGAATACAACCCAGATACGATGATTGTTCAATCTATACTGAATTCAACCTCCTGCTCGATTCGGTCGCTTGTATGTAAAACGGAAGAACAGTTACCTGGTGAGTATTGCTATATAAACATCATCACGATATCATCGAATACAACTCAGATACAATTATCGTTTTGTCTAACCATTTAACCTTCTGTTCGATTCAGTCGCTAGTATGTGTAACGGAAGTACCGTCACCTGGTTAGTATCACTATATATACAGTATTGCGATATAATCGGATACCACCCAGATACATTGATTGTTCAGACTATCCATTCAACTTTCTGTTCGTTTCGGTCGCTCGTATGTGAAACGGGAATACCGTCACCTAGTGTATTTAACTATATACACAGCAAAACATCATAATCGAATACAACCCAGATACTATCCATTCAACCTTCTGTTCTATTCGGTTGCTCGTATGTATAACGGAAGAACAGTCACCTGGTGAGTATTTCTATATAAACATCACCACGATATAATAGAATACAACTCAGTTAAAATTATCGTTTCGTCTAACCATTTAACCTTCTGTTCGATTCAGTCGCTAGTATGTGTAACGGGAGTACCGTCACCTGGTATGTATCACTATATATACAGTATTGCGATATAATCGGATACCACTCTGATACATTGATTGTTCAGACTATCCATTCAACTTTCTGTTCGTTTTGGTCGCTCGTATGTAAAACAAGAATACCGTCACCTAGTGTGTATAAATATATACACAGCATAACATCATAATCGAATACAACCCATATACTATCCATTCAACCTTCTGTTCAATTCAGTCGCTCGTATGTATAACGGAAGAACAGTTACCTGGTGAGTATAACTATATGAACATAATCGAATACAACCCAGATACGATGATTGTTCAATCTATACTGAATTCAACCTCCTGCTCGATTCGGTCGCTTGTATGTAAAACGGAAGAACAGTTACCTGGTGAGTATTGCTATATCAACATCATCACGATATCATCGAATACAACTCAGATACAATTATCGTTTTGTCTAACCATTTAACTTTCTGTTCGATTCAGTCGCTAGGATGTGTAACGGAAGTACCGTCACCTGGTTAGTATCACTATATATACAGTATTGCGATATAATCGGATATCACCCAGATACATTGATTGTTCAGACTATCCATTCAACTTTCTGTTCGTTTCGGTCGCTCGTATGTGAAACGGGAATACCGTCACCTAGTGTGTATAACTATATACACAGCATAACATCATAATCGAATACAACCCATATACTATCCATTCATCTGTTCGATTCGGTTGCTCGTATGTATAACGGAAGAACAGTAACCTGGTGAGTATTTCTATATAAACATCACCACGATATAATCAAATACAACTCAGTTTCAATTATCGTTTCGTCTAACCATTTAACTTTCTGTTCGATTCAGTCGCTAGAATGTGTAACGTAAGTACCGTCACCTGGTTAGTATCACTATATATACAGTATTGCGATATAATCGGATACCACCCTGATACATTGATTGTTCAGACTATCCATTCAACTTTCTGTTCGTTTCGGTCGCTCGTATGTAAAACAAGAATACCGTCACCTAGTGTGTATAACTATATACACAGCATAACATCATAATCGAATACAACCCATATACTATCCATTCAACCTTCTGTTCAATTCAGTCGCTCGTATGTGTAACGGAAGAACAGTTACCTGGTGAGTATAACTATATAAACATAATCGAATACAACCCAGATACGATGATTGTTCAATCTATCCATTTGACCTTCTGCTCGATTCGGTCGCTTGTATGTGAAAACGAAAGAACAGTTACCTGGTGAGTATTTCTATATAAACATCACCACGATATAATCAAATACAACTCAGTTTCAATTATCGTTTCGTCTAACCATTTAACCTTCTGTTCGATTCAGTCGCTAGTATGTGTAACGGAAGTACCGTCACCTGGTAAGTATCACTATATATACAGTATTGCGATATAATCGGATACCACCCAGATACATTGATTGTTCTGACTATCCATTCAACTTTCTGTTCGTTTCGGTCGCTCGTATGTGAAACGGGAATACCGTCACCTAGTGTGTATAACTATATACACAGCATAACATCATAATCGAATACAACCCATATACCATCCATTCAACCTTCTGTTCGATTCGGTTGCTCGTATGTATAACGGAAGAACAGTAACCTGGTGAGTATTTCTATATAAACATCACCACGATATAATAGAATACAACTCAGTTTCAATTATCGTTTCGTCTAACCATTTAACCTTCTGTTCGATTCAGTCGCTAGTATGTGTAACGGAAGAACAGTTACCTGGTGAGTATAACTATATAAACATAATCGAATACAACCCAGATACGATGATTGTTCAATCTATCCATTTGACCTTCTGCTCGATTCGGTCGCTTGTATGTGGAAACGAAAGAACAGTAACCTGGTGAGTATTTCTATATAAACATCACCACGATATAATAGAATACAACTCAGTTAAAATTATCGTTTCGTCTAACCATTTAACCTTCTGTTCGATTCAGTCGCTAGTATGTGTAACGGGAGTACCGTCACCTGGTATGTATCACTATATATACAGTATTGCGATATAATCGGATACCACTCTGATACATTGATTGTTCAGACTATCCATTCAACTTTCTGTTCGTTTTGGTCGCTCGTATGTAAAACAAGAATACCGTCACCTAGTGTGTATAAATATATACACAGCATAACATCATAATCGAATACAACCCATATACTATCCATTCAACCTTCTGTTCAATTCAGTCGCTCGTATGTATAACGGAAGAACAGTTACCTGGTGAGTATAACTATATGAACATAATCGAATACAACCCAGATACGATGATTGTTCAATCTATACTGAATTCAACCTCCTGCTCGATTCGGTCGCTTGTATGTAAAACGGAAGAACAGTTACCTGGTGAGTATTGCTATATCAACATCATCACGATATCATCGAATACAACTCAGATACAATTATCGTTTTGTCTAACCATTTAACTTTCTGTTCGATTCAGTCGCTAGGATGTGTAACGGAAGTACCGTCACCTGGTTAGTATCACTATATATACAGTATTGCGATATAATCGGATATCACCCAGATACATTGATTGTTCAGACTATCCATTCAACTTTCTGTTCGTTTCGGTCGCTCGTATGTGAAACGGGAATACCGTCACCTAGTGTGTATAACTATATACACAGCATAACATCATAATCGAATACAACCCATATACTATCCATTCATCTGTTCGATTCGGTTGCTCGTATGTATAACGGAAGAACAGTAACCTGGTGAGTATTTCTATATAAACATCACCACGATATAATCAAATACAACTCAGTTTCAATTATCGTTTCGTCTAACCATTTAACTTTCTGTTCGATTCAGTCGCTAGAATGTGTAACGTAAGTACCGTCACCTGGTTAGTATCACTATATATACAGTATTGCGATATAATCGGATACCACCCAGATACATTGATTGTTCAGACTATCCATTCAACATTCTGTTCGTTTCGGTCGCTTGTATGTGAAACGGGAATACCGTCACCTAGTGTGTATTACTATATACACAGCATAACATCATAATCGAATACAACCCAGATACTATCCATTCAACCTTCTGTTCGATTCGGTTGCTCGTATGTATAACGGAAGAACAGTAACTTGGTGAGTATTTCTATATAAACATCACCACGATATAATAGAATACAACTCAGTTACAATTATCGTTTCGTCTAACCATTTAACCTTCTGTTCGATTCAGTCGCTAGTATGTGTAACGGAAGAACAGTTACCTGGTGAGTATAACTATATAAACATCACCACGATATAATAGAATACAACTCAGTTACAATTATCGTTTCGTCTAACCATTTAACCTTCTGTTCGATTCAGTCGCTAGTATGTGTAATGGAAGTACCGTCACCTGGTATGTATCACTATATATACAGTATTGCGATATTATCGGATACCACCCAGATACATTGATTGTTCAGACTATCCATTCAACATTCTGTTCGTTTCGGTCGCTTGTATGTGAAACGGGAATACCGTCACCTAGTGTGTATTACTATATACACAGCATAACATCATAATCGAATACAACCCAGATACTATCCATTCAACCTTCTGTTCGATTCGGTTGCTCGTATGTATAACGGAAGAACAGTAACTTGGTGAGTATTTCTATATAAACATCACCACGATATAATAGAATACAACTCAGTTACAATTATCGTTTCGTCTAACCATTTAACCTTCTGTTCGATTCAGTCGCTAGTATGTGTAACGGAAGAACAGTTACCTGGTGAGTATAACTATATAAACATCACCACGATATAATAGAATACAACTCAGTTACAATTATCGTTTCGTCTAACCATTTAACCTTCTGTTCGATTCAGTCGCTAGTATGTGTAATGGAAGTACCGTCACCTGGTATGTATCACTATATATACAGTATTGCGATATTATCGGATACCACCCAGATACATTGATTGTTCAGACTATCCATTCAACTTTCTGTTCGTTTCGGTCGCTCGTATGTGAAACGGGAATACCGTCACCTAGTGTGTATAACTATATACACAGCATAACATCATTATCGAATACAACCCATATACTATCCATTCAACCTTCTGTTCGATTCGGTTGCTCGTATGTATAACGGAAGAACAGTAACCTGGTGAGTATTTCTATATAAACATCACCACGATATAATCGAATACAACTCAGTTTCAATTATCGTTTCGTCTAACCATTTAACTTTCTGTTCGATTCAGTCGCTAGTATGTGTAACGGAAGTACCGTCACCTGGTATGTATCACTATATAAACAGTATTGCGATATAATCGGATACCACCCTGATACATTGATTGTTCAGACTATCCATTCAACTTTCTGTTCGTTTCGGTCGCTCGTATGTAAAACAAGAATACCGTCACTTAGTGTGTATAACTATATACACAGCATAACATCATAATCGAATACAACCCATATACTATCCATTCAACCTTCTGTTCGATTCGGTTGCTCGTATGTATAACGGAAGAACAGTAACCTGGTGAGTATTTCTATATAAACATCACCACGATATAATCGAATACAACTCAGTTTCAATTATCGTTTCGTCTAACCATTTAACCTTCTGTTCGATTCAGTCGCTAGTATGTGTAACGGAAGAACAGTTACCTGGTGAGTATAACTATATAAACATAATCGAATACAACCCAGATACGATGATTGTTCAATCTATCTATTTGACCTTCTGCTCGATTCGGTTGCTTGTATGTGAAAACGGAAGAACAGTAACCTGGTGAGTATTTCTATATAAACATCACCACGATATAATCAAATACAACTCAGTTTCAATTATCGTTTCGTCTAACCATTTAACTTTCTGTTCGATTCAGTCGCTAGAATGTGTAACGTAAGTACCGTCACCTGGTTAGTATCACTATATATACAGTATTGCGATATAATCGGATACCACCCAGATACATTGATTGTTCAGACTATCCATTCAACATTCTGTTCGTTTCGGTCGCTTGTATGTGAAACGGGAATACCGTCACCTAGTGTGTATTACTATATACACAGCATAACATCATAATCGAATACAACCCAGATACTATCCATTCAACCTTCTGTTCGATTCGGTTGCTCGTATGTATAACGGAAGAACAGTAACTTGGTGAGTATTTCTATATAAACATCACCACGATATAATAGAATACAACTCAGTTACAATTATCGTTTCGTCTAACCATTTAACCTTCTGTTCGATTCAGTCGCTAGTATGTGTAACGGAAGAACAGTTACCTGGTGAGTATAACTATATAAACATCACCACGATATAATAGAATACAACTCAGTTACAATTATCGTTTCGTCTAACCATTTAACCTTCTGTTCGATTCAGTCGCTAGTATGTGTAATGGAAGTACCGTCACCTGGTATGTATCACTATATATACAGTATTGCGATATTATCGGATACCACCCAGATACATTGATTGTTCAGACTATCCATTCAACATTCTGTTCGTTTCGGTCGCTTGTATGTGAAACGGGAATACCGTCACCTAGTGTGTATTACTATATACACAGCATAACATCATAATCGAATACAACCCAGATACTATCCATTCAACCTTCTGTTCGATTCGGTTGCTCGTATGTATAACGGAAGAACAGTAACTTGGTGAGTATTTCTATATAAACATCACCACGATATAATAGAATACAACTCAGTTACAATTATCGTTTCGTCTAACCATTTAACCTTCTGTTCGATTCAGTCGCTAGTATGTGTAACGGAAGAACAGTTACCTGGTGAGTATAACTATATAAACATCACCACGATATAATAGAATACAACTCAGTTACAATTATCGTTTCGTCTAACCATTTAACCTTCTGTTCGATTCAGTCGCTAGTATGTGTAATGGAAGTACCGTCACCTGGTATGTATCACTATATATACAGTATTGCGATATTATCGGATACCACCCAGATACATTGATTGTTCAGACTATCCATTCAACTTTCTGTTCGTTTCGGTCGCTCGTATGTGAAACGGGAATACCGTCACCTAGTGTGTATAACTATATACACAGCATAACATCATTATCGAATACAACCCATATACTATCCATTCAACCTTCTGTTCGATTCGGTTGCTCGTATGTATAACGGAAGAACAGTAACCTGGTGAGTATTTCTATATAAACATCACCACGATATAATCGAATACAACTCAGTTTCAATTATCGTTTCGTCTAACCATTTAACTTTCTGTTCGATTCAGTCGCTAGTATGTGTAACGGAAGTACCGTCACCTGGTATGTATCACTATATAAACAGTATTGCGATATAATCGGATACCACCCTGATACATTGATTGTTCAGACTATCCATTCAACTTTCTGTTCGTTTCGGTCGCTCGTATGTAAAACAAGAATACCGTCACTTAGTGTGTATAACTATATACACAGCATAACATCATAATCGAATACAACCCATATACTATCCATTCAACCTTCTGTTCGATTCGGTTGCTCGTATGTATAACGGAAGAACAGTAACCTGGTGAGTATTTCTATATAAACATCACCACGATATAATCGAATACAACTCAGTTTCAATTATCGTTTCGTCTAACCATTTAACCTTCTGTTCGATTCAGTCGCTAGTATGTGTAACGGAAGAACAGTTACCTGGTGAGTATAACTATATAAACATAATCGAATACAACCCAGATACGATGATTGTTCAATCTATCTATTTGACCTTCTGCTCGATTCGGTTGCTTGTATGTGAAAACGAAAGAACAGTTACCTGGTGAGTATTTCTATATAAACATCACCACGATATAATCGAATACAACTCAGTTTCAATTATCGTTTCGTCTAACCATTTAACCTTCTGTTCGATTCAGTCGCTAGTATGTGTAACGGAAGTACCGTCACCTGGTTAGTATCACTATATATACAGTATTGCGATATAATCGGATACCACCCAGATACATTGATTGTTCTGACTATCCATTCAATTTTCTGTTCGTTTCGGTCGCTCGTATTTGAAACGGGAATACCGTCACCTAGTGTGTATACCTATATACACAGCATAACATCATGATCGAATACAACCCAGATACTATCCATTCAACCTTCTGTTCGATTCGGTTGCTCGTATGTATAACGGAAGAACAGTAACCTGGTGAGTATTTCTATATAAACATCACCGCGATATAATAGAATACAACTCAGTTACAATTATCGTTTCGTCTAACCATTTAACCTTCTGTTCGATTCAGTCGCTAGTATGTGTAACGGAAGAACAGTTACCTGGTGAGTATAACTATATAAACATTATCGAATACAACCCAGATACGATGATTGTTCAATCTATCCATTTGACCTTCTGCTCGATTCGGTCGCTTGTATGTGAAAACGAAAGAACAGTTACCTGGTGAGTATTTCTATATAAACATCACCACGATATAATCGAATACAACTCAGTTTCAATTATCGTTTCGTCTAACCATCTAACCTTCTGTTCGATTTAGTCGCTAGTATGTGTAACGGAAGAACAGTTACCTGGTGAGTATTTCTATATAAACATCACCACGATATAATAGAATACAACTCAGTTTCAATTATCGTTTCGTCTAACCATTCAACCTTCTGTTCGATTCATTCGCTAGTATGTGTAACGGAAGTACCGTCACCTGGTATGTATCACTATATATACAGTATTGCGATATAATCGGATACCACCCTGATACATTGATTGTTCAGACTATCCATTCAACTTTCTGTTCGTTTCGGTCGCTCGTATGTAAAACAAGAATATCGTCACCTAGTGTGTATAACTATATACACAGCATAACATCATAATCGAATACAACCCATATACTATCCATTCAACCTTCTGTTCAATTCAGTCGCTAGTATGTGTAACGGAAGAACAGTTACCTGGTGAGTATAACTATATAAACTCTATCGAATACAACCCAGATACGATGATTGTTCAATCTATCTATTCAACCTCCTGCTCGATTCGGTCGCTTGTATGTTAAACGGAAGAACAGTTACCTGGTGGGTATTGCAATATAAACATCATCACGATATCATCGAATACAACTCAGATACAATTATCGTTTTGTCTAACCATTTAACCTTCTGTTCGATTCAGTCGCTAGTATGTGTAACGGAAGTACCGTCACCTGGTTAGTATCACTATATATACAGTATTGCGATATAATCGGATACCACCCAGATACATTGATTGTTCAGACTATCCATTCAACTTTTTGTTCGTTTCGGTCGCTCGTATGTAAAACAAGAATACCGTCACCTAGTGTGTATAACTATATACACAGCATAACATCATAATCGAATACAACCCATATACTATCCATTCAACCTTCTGTTCAATTCAGTCGCTCGTATGTATAACGGAAGAACAGTTACCTGGTGAGTATAACTATATAAACATAATCGAATACAACCCAGATACGATGATTGTTCAATCTATCCATTTGACCTTCTGCTCGATTCGGTCGCTTGTATGTGAAAACGAAAGAACAGTAACCTGGTGAGTATTTCTATATAAACATCACCACGATATAATAGAATACAACTCAGTTACAATCATCGTTTCTTCTAACCATTTAACCTTCTGTTCGATTCAGTCGCTAGTATGTGTAACGGGAGTACCGTCACCTGGTTAGTATCACTATATATACAGTATTGCGATATAATCGGATACCACCCAGATACATTGATTGTTCAGACTATCCATTCAACTTTCTGTTCGTTTCGGTCGCGGTTGAATCGAACAGAAGGTTGAATGGTTAGACGAAACGATGGATAGTATCTGGGTTGTATTCGATTATGATGTTATGCTGTGTATATAGTTAAACACACTAGGTGACGGTATTCCCGTTCCACATACGAGCGACCGAAACGAACAGAAAGTTGAATGGATAGTCTGAACAATCAATGTATCTGGGTGGTATCCGATTATATCGCAATACTGTATATATAGTGATACTAACCAGGTGACGGTACTTCCGTTACACATACTAGCGACTAAATCGAACAGAAGGTTGAATGGTTAGACGAAACGATAATTGTATCTGAGTTGTATTCGATGATAACGTGATGATGTTTATATAGCAATACTCACCAGGTAACTGTTCTTCCGTTTTACATACAAGCGACCGAATCGAGCAGAAGGTTGAATTTAGTATAGATTGAACAATCATCGTATCTGGGTTGTATTCGATTATGTTTATATAGTTATACTCACCAGGTAACTGTTCTTCCGTTATACATACGAGCGACTGAATTGAACAGAAGGTTGAATGGATAGTATATGGGTTGTATTCGATTATGATGTTATGCTGTGTATATAGTTATACACACTAGGTGACGGTATTCTTGTTTTACATACGAGCGACCGAAACGAACAGAATGTTGAATGGATAGTCTGAACAATCAATGTATCAGGGTGGTATCCAATTATATCGCAATACTGTATATATAGTGATACATACCAGGTAACAATACTTCCGTTACACATACTAGCGACTGAATCGAACAGAAGGTTAAATGGTTAGACGAAACGATAATTGTAACTGAGTTGTATTCTATTATATCGTGGTGATGTTTATATAGAAATACTCACCAGGTTACTGTTCTTCCGTTATACATACGAGCAACCGAATCGAACAGAAGGTTGAATGGATAGTATATGGGTTGTATTCGATTATGATGTTATGCTGTGTATATAGTTATACACACTAGGTGACGGTATTCCCGTTTCACATACGAGCGACCGAAACGAACAGAAAGTTGAATGGATAGTCTGAACAATCAATGTATCTGGGTGGTATACGATTATATCGCAATACTGTATATATAGTGATACTAACCAGGTGATGGTACTTCCGTTACACATACTAGCGACTGAATCGAACAGAAGGTTGAATGGTTAGACAAAACGATAATTGTATCTGAGTTGTATTCGATGATATCGTGATGATGTTTATATAGCAATACTCACCAGGTAACTGTTCTTCCGTTTTACATACAAGCGACCGAATCGAGCAGGAGGTTGAATAGATAGATTGAACAATCATCGTATCTGGGTTGTATTCGATAATGTTTATATAGTTATACTCACCAGGTAACTGTTCTTCCGTTACACATACTAGCGACTGAATCGAACAGAAGGTTAAATGGTTAGACGAAACGATAATTGTATCTGAGTTGTATTCGATGATATCGTGATGATGTTTATATAGCAATACTCACCAGGTAACTGTTCTTCCGTTTTACATACAAGCGACCGAATCGAGCAGAAGGTTGAATTCAGTATAGATTGAACAATCATCGTATCTGGGTTGTATTCGATTATGTTTATATAGTTATACTCACCAGGTAACTGTTCTTCCGATATACATACGAGCGACTGAATTGAACAGAAGGTTGAATGGATAGTATATGGGTTGTATTCGATTATGATGTTATGCTGTGTATATAGTTATACACACTAGGTGACGGTATTCTTGTTTTACATACGAGCGACCGAAACGAACAGAAAGTTGAATGAATAGTCTGAACAATCAATGTATCAGGGTGGTATCCGATTATATCGCAATACTGTATATATAGTGATACATACCAGGTGACGGTACTTCCGTTACACATACTAGCGACTGAATCGAACAGAAGGTTAAATGGTTAGACGAAACGATAATTGTAACTGAGTTGTATTCTATTATATCGTGGTGATGTTTATATAGAAATACTCACCAGGTTACTGTTCTTCCGTTATACATACGAGCAACCGAATCGAACAGAAGGTTGAATGGATAGTATCTGGGTTGTATTCGATTATGATGTTATGCTGTGTATATAGTTGAACACACTAGGTGACGGTATTCCCGTTTCACATACGAGCGACCGAAACGAACAGAAAGTTGAATGGATAGTCTGAACAATCAATGTATCTGGGTGTTATCCGATTATATCGCAATACTGTATATATAGTGATACTAACCAGGTGACGGTACTTCCAATACACATAATAGCGACTGAATCGAACAGAAGGTTAAATGGTTAGACGAAACGGTAATTGAAACTGAGTTGTATTCGATTATATCGTGGTGATGTTTATATAGAAATACTCACCAGGTAACTGTTCTTTCGTTTTCACATACAAGCGACCGAATCGAGCAGAAGGTCAAATGGATAGATTGAACAATCATCGTATCTGGGTTGTATTCGATTATGTTTATATAGTTATACTCACCAGGTAACTGTTCTTCCGTTACACATACTAGCGACTGAATCGAACAGAAGGTTAAATGGTTAGACGAAACGATAATTGAAACTGAGTTGTATTCTATTATATCGTGATGTTTATATAGAAATACTCACCAGGTTACTGTTCTTCCGTTATACATACGAGCAACCGAATCGAACAGAAGGGTGAATGGATAGTATATGGGTTGTATTCGATTATGATGTTATGCTGTGTATATAGTTATACACACTAGGTGACAGTATTCCCGTTTTACATACGAGCGACCGAAACGAACAGAAAGTTGACTGGATAGTCTGAACAATCAATGTATCTGGGTGGTATCCGATTATATCGCAATCCTGTATATATAGTGATACATACCAGGTGACGGTACTTCCGTTACACAAACTAGCGACTGAATCGAACAGAAGGTTAAATGGTTAGACGAAACGATAATTGTAACTGAGTTGTATTCTATTATATCGTGGTGATGTTTATATAGTTATACTCACCAGGTAACTGTTCTTCCGTTACACATACTAGCGATTGAATCGAACAGAAGGTTGAATGGTTAGACGAAACGATAATTGTAACTGAGTTGTATTCTATTATATCGTGGTGATGTTTATATAGAAATACTCACCAGGTGACTGTTCTTCCGTTATACATACGAGCAACCGAATCGAACAGAAGGTTGAATGGATAGTATCTGGTTTGTATTCGATTATGATGTTATGCTGTGTATATAGTTATACACACTAGGTGACGGTATTCCCGTTTCACATACGAGCGATCGAAACGAACAGAAAGTTGAATGGATAGTCTGAACAATCAATGTATCTGGGTGGTATCCGATTATATCGCAATACTGTATATATAGTGATACTAACCAGGTGACGGTACTTCCGTTACACATACTAGCGACTGAATCGAACAAAAGGTTGAATGGTTAGACGAAACGATAATTGAAACTGAGTTGTATTCGATTATATCGTGGTGATGTTTATATAGAAATACTCACCAGGTAACTGTTCTTTCGTTTTCACATACTAGCGACTGAATCGAACAGAAGGTTAAATGGTAAGACGAAACGATAACTGAAACTGAGTTGTATTCGATTATATCGTGGTGATGTTTATATAGAAATACTCACCAGGTAACTGTTCTTTCGTTTTCACATACAAGCGACCGAATCGAGCAGAAGGTCAAATGGATAGATTGAACAATCATCGTATCTGGGTTGTATTCGATAATGTTTATATAGTTATACTCACCAGGTAACTGTTCTTCCGTTACACATACGAGCGACTGAATTGAACAGAAGGTTGAATGGATAGTATATGGGTTGTATTCGATTATGATGTTATGCTGTGTATATAGTTATACACACTAGGTGACGGTATTCTTGTTTTACATACGAGCGACCGAAACGAACAGAAAGTTGAATGGATAGTCTGAACAATCAATGTATCAGAGTGGTATCCGATTATATCGCAATACTGTATATATAGTGATACATACCAGGTGACGGTACTTCCGTTACACATACTAGCGACTGAATCGAACAGAAGGTTAAATGGTTAGACGAAACGATAATTGTATCTGAGTTGTATTCGATGATATCGTGATGATGTTTATATAGCAATACTCACAAGGTAACTGTTCTTCCGTTTTACATACAAGCGACCGAATCGAGCAGAAGGTTGAATTCAGTATAGATTGAACAATCATCGTATCTGGGTTGTATTCGATTATGTTTATAAAGTTATACTCACCAGGTAACTGTTCTTCCGTTATACATACGAGCGACTGAATTGAACAGAAGGTTGAATGGATAGTATATAGGTTGTATTCGATTATGATGTTATGCTGTGTATATAGTTATACACACTAGGTGACGGTATTCCCGTTTCACATACGAGCGACCGAAACAAACAGAAAGTTGAATGGATAGTCTGAACAATCAATGTATCTTGGTGGTATCCGATTATATCGCAATACTGTATATATAGTGATACTAACCAGGTGACGGTACTTCCGTTACACATACTAGCGACTGAATCGAACAGAAGGTTAAATGGTTAGACGAAACGATAATTGAAACTGAGTTGTATTCTATTATATCGTGGTGATGTTTGTATAGAAATACTCACCAGGTTACTGTTCTTCCGTTACACATACTAGCGACTGAATCGAACAGAAGGTTGAATGGTTAGACGAAACGATAATTGTATCTGAGTTGTATTCGATGATATCGTGATGATGTTTATATAGCAATACTCACCAGGTAACTGTTCTTCCGTTTTACATACAAGCGACCGAATCGGGCAGAAGGTTGAATTCAGTATAGATTGAACAATCATCGTATCTGGGTTGTATTCGATTATGTTTATAAAGTTATACTCACCAGGTAACTGTTCTTCCGTTATACATACGAGCGACTGAATTGAACAGAAGGTTGAATGGATAGTATATGGGTTGTATTCGATTATGATGTTATGCTGTGTATATAGTTATACACACTAGGTGACGGTATTCCCGTTTCACATACGAGCGACCGAAACGAACAGAAAGTTGAATGGATAGTCTGAACAATCAATGTATCTGGGTGGTATCCGATTATATCGCAATACTGTATATATAGTGATACTAACCAGGTGACGGTACTTCCGTTACACATACTAGCGACTGAATCGAACAGAAGGTTAAATGGTTAGACGAAACGATAATTGAAACTGAGTTGTATTCTATTATATCGTGGTGATGTTTATATAGAAATACTCACCAGGTTACTGTTCTTCCGTTACACATACTAGCGACTGAATCGAACAGAAGGTTAAATGGTTAGACGAAACGATAATTGAAACTGAGTTGTATTCGATTATATCGTGGTGATGTTTATAAAGAAATACTCACCAGGTAACTGTTCTTTCGTTTTCACATACAAGCGACCGAATCGAGCAGAAGGTCAAATGAATAGATTGAACAATCATCGTATCTGGATTGTATTCGATAATGTTTATATAGTTATACTCACCAGGTAACTGTTCTTCCGTTACACATACTAGCGACTGAATCGAACAGAAGGTTAAATGGTTAGACGAAACGATAATTGTATCTGAGTTGTATTCTATTATATCGTGGTGATGTTTATATAGAAATACTCACCAGGTTACTGTTCTTCCGTTATACATACGAGCAACCGAATCGAACAGAAGGTTGAATGGATAGTATCTGGGTTGTATTCGATTATGATGTTATGCTGTGTATATAGTTATACACACTAGGTGACGGTATTCCCATTTCACATACGAGCGACCGAAACGAACAGAAAGTTGAATGGATAGTCTGAACAATCAATGTATCTGGGTGGTATCCGATTATATCGCAATACTGTATATATAGTGATACTAACCAGGTGACGGTACTTCCGTTACACATAATAGCGACTGAATCGAACAGGAGGTTAAATGGTTAGACGAAACGATAATTGAAACTGAGTTGTATTCTATTATATCGTGGTGATGTTTATATAGAAATACTCACCAGGTTACTGTTCTTCCGTTACACATACTAGCGACTGAATCGAACAGAAGGTTGAATGGTTAGAAGAAACGATAATTGAAACTAAGTTGTATTCGCTTATATCGTGGTGATGTTTATATAGAAATACTCACCAGGTAACTGTTCTATCGTTTTCACATACAAGCGACCGAATCGAGCAGAAGGTCAAATAGATAGATTGAACAATCATCGTATCTGGATTGTATTCGATAATGTTTATATAGTTATACTCACCAGGTAACTGTTCTTCCGTTATACATACGAGCGACTGAATTGAACAGAAGGTTGAATGGATAGTATATGGGTTGTATACGATTTTGATGTTATGCTGAGTATATGGTTATACACACTAGGTGACGGTATTCTTGTTTTACATACGAGCGACCGAAACGAACAGAAAGTTGAATGGATAGTCTGAACAATCAATGTATCAGGGTGGTATCCGATTATATCGCAATACTGTATATATAGTGATACATACCAGGTGACGGTACTTCCGTTACACATACTAGCGACTGAATCGAACAGAAAGTTAAATGGTTAGACGAAACGATAATTGTATCTGAGTTGTATTCTATTATATCGTGGTGATGTTTATATAGAAATACTCACCAGGTTACTGTTCTTCCGTTACACATACTAGCGACTGAATGGAACAGAAGGTTAAATGGTTAGACGAAACGATAATTGAAACTGAGTTGTATTCGATTATATCGTGGTGATGTTTATATAGAAATACTCACCAGGTGACTGTTCTTTCGTTTTCACATACAAGCGACCGAATCGAGCAGAAGGTCAAATGGATATATTGAACAATCATCGTATCTGGGTTGTATTCGATTATGTTTATATAGTTATACTAACCAGGTGACGGTACTTCCGTTACACATACTAGCGACTGAATCGAACAGAAGGTTAAATGGTTAGACGAAACGATAATTGAAACTGAGTTGTATTCTATTATATCGTGGTGATGTTTATATAGAAATACTCACCAGGTTACTGTTCCTCCGTTACACATACTAGCGACTGAATCGAACAGAAGGTTAAATGGTTAGACGAAACGATAATTGAAACTGAGTTGTATCCGATTATATCGTGGTGATGTTTATATAGAAATACTCACCAGGTAACTGTTCTTTCGTTTTCACATACAAGCGACCGAATCGAGCAGAAGGTCAAATGGATAGATTGAACAATCATCGTATCTGGGTTGTATTCGATAATGTTTATATAGTTATACTCACCAGGTAACTGTTCTTCCGTTACACATACGAGCGACTGAATTGAACAGAAGGTTGAATGGATAGTATATGGGTTGTGTTCGATTATGATGTTATGCTGTGTATATAGTTATACACACTAGGTGACGGTATTCCCATTTCACATACGAGCGACCGAAACGAACAGAAAGTTGAATGGATAGTATGAACAATCAATGTATCTGGGTGGTATCCGATTATATCGCAATACTGTATATATAGTGATACTAACCAGGTGACGGTACTTCCGTTACACATAATAGCGACTGAATCGAACAGAAGGTTAAATGGTTAGACGAAACGATACATGTAACTGAGTTGTATTCTATTATATCGTGGTGATGTTTATATAGTGATACATACCAGGTGACGGTACTTCCGTTACACATACTAGCTACTGAATCGAACAGAAGGTTAAATGGTTAGACGAAACGATAATTAAAACTGAGTTGTATTCTATTATATCGTGGTGATGTTTATATAGAAATACTCACCAGGTAACTGTTCTTTCGTTTTCACATACAAGCGACCGAATCGAGCAGAAAGTTAAATGGTTAGACGAAACGATAATTGTAACTGAGTTGTATTCTATTATATCGTGATGATGTTTATATAGAAATACTCACCAGGTTACTGTTCTTCCGTTACACATACTAGCGACTGAATCGAACAGAAGGTTAAATGGTTAGACGAAACGATAATTGAAACTGAGTTGTATTCGATTATATCGTGGTGATGTTTATATAGAAATACTCACCAGGTAACTGTTCTTTCGTTTTCACATACAAGCGACCGAATCGAGCAGAAGGTCAAATGGATAGATTGAACAATCATCGTATCTGGGTTGTATTCGATTATGTTTATATAGTTATACTAACCAGGTGACGGTACTTCCGTTACACATACTAGCGACTGAATCGAACAGAAGGTTAAATGGTTAGACGAAACGATAATTGAAACTGAGTTGTATTCTATTATATCGTGGTGATGTTCATATAGAAATACTCACCAGGTTACTGTTCCTCCGTTACACATACTAGCGACTGAATCGAACAGAAGGTTAAAAGGTTAGACGAAACGATAATTGAAACTGAGTTGTATTCGATTATATCGTGGTGATGTTTATATAGAAATACTCACCAGGTAACTGTTCTTTCGTTTTCACATACAAGCGACCGAATCGAGCAGAAGGTCAAATGGATAGATTGAACAATCATCGTATCTGGGTTGTATTCGATAATGTTTATATAGTTAGAACTCACCAGGTAACTGTTCTTCCGTTACACATACGAGCAACTGAATTGAACAGAAGGTTGAATGGATAGTATATGGGTTGTGTTCGATTATGATGTTATGCTGTGTATATAGTTATACACACTAGGTGACGGTATTCTTGTTTTACATACGAGCGACCGAAACGAACAGAAAGTTGAATGGATAGCCTGAACAATCAATGTATCAGGGTGGTATCCGATTATATCGCAATACTGTATATATAGTGATACATACCAGGTGACGGTACTTCCGTTACACATACTAGCGACTGAATCGAACAGAAGGTTAAATGGTTAGACGAAACGATAATTGTAACTGAGTTGTATTCTATTATATCGTGGTGATGTTTATATAGAAATACTCACCAGGTTACTGTTCTTCCGTTACACAAACTAGCGACTGAATTGAACAGAAGGTTAAATGGTTAGACGAAACGATAATTGTAACTGAGTTGTATTCTATTATATCGTGGTGATGTTTATATAGTGATACATACCAGGTGACGGTACTTCCGTTACACATACTAGCGACTGAATCGAACAGAAGGTTAAATGGTTAGACGAAACGATAATTGTAACTGAGTTGTATTCTATTATATCGTGATGATGTTTATATAGAAATACTCACCAGGTTACTGTTCTTCCGTTACACATACTAGCGACTGAATCGAACAGAAGGTTAAATGGTTAGACGAAACGATAATTGAAACTGAGTTGTATTCGATTATATCGTGGTGATGTTTATATAGAAATACTCACCAGGTAACTGTTCTTTCGTTTTCACATACAAGCGACCGAATCGAGCAGAAGGTCAAATGGATAGATTGAACAATCATCGTATCTGGGTTGTATTCGATTATGTTTATATAGTTATACTAACCAGGTGACGGTACTTCCGTTACACATACTAGCGACTGAATCGAACAGAAGGTTAAATGGTTAGACGAAACGATAATTGAAACTGAGTTGTATTCTATTATATCGTGGTGATGTTCATATAGAAATACTCACCAGGTTACTGTTCCTCCGTTACACATACTAGCGACTGAATCGAACAGAAGGTTAAAAGGTTAGACGAAACGATAATTGAAACTGAGTTGTATTCGATTATATCGTGGTGATGTTTATATAGAAATACTCACCAGGTAACTGTTCTTTCGTTTTCACATACAAGCGACCGAATCGAGCAGAAGGTCAAATGGATAGATTGAACAATCATCGTATCTGGGTTGTATTCGATAATGTTTATATAGTTAGAACTCACCAGGTAACTGTTCTTCCGTTACACATACGAGCAACTGAATTGAACAGAAGGTTGAATGGATAGTATATGGGTTGTGTTCGATTATGATGTTATGCTGTGTATATAGTTATACACACTAGGTGACGGTATTCTTGTTTTACATACGAGCGACCGAAACGAACAGAAAGTTGAATGGATAGCCTGAACAATCAATGTATCAGGGTGGTATCCGATTATATCGCAATACTGTATATATAGTGATACATACCAGGTGACGGTACTTCCGTTACACATACTAGCGACTGAATCGAACAGAAGGTTAAATGGTTAGACGAAACGATAATTGTAACTGAGTTGTATTCTATTATATCGTGGTGATGTTTATATAGAAATACTCACCAGGTTACTGTTCTTCCGTTACACAAACTAGCGACTGAATTGAACAGAAGGTTAAATGGTTAGACAAAACGATAATTGTAACTGAGTTGTATTCTATTATATCGTGGTGATGTTTATATAGTGATACATACCAGGTGACGGTACTTCCGTTACACATACTAGCGACTGAATCGAACAGAAGGTTAAATGGTTAGACGAAACGATAATTGAAACTGAGTTGTATTCTATTATATCGTGGTGATGTTTATATAGAAATACTCACCAGGTTACTGTTCTTCCGTTACACATACTAGCGACTGAATCGAACAGAAGGTCAAATGGATAGATTGAACAATCATCGTATCTGGGTTGTATTCGATAATGTTTATATAGTTATACTCACCAGGTAACTGTTCTTCCGTTACACATACTAGCGACTGAATAGAAAAGAAGGTTGAAAGGTTAGACGAAACGATAATAGTATCAGGGTTGTATTCGAAGATATCGTGATGATGTTTATATAACAATACTCACCAGGTAACTGTTCTTCCGTTTTACATACAAGCGACCGAATCGAGCAGAAGGTTGAATTCAGTATAGATTGAACGATCATCGTATCTGGGATGTATTCGATCATGTTTATATAGTTATACTCACCAGGTAACTGTTCTTTCGTTATACATACGAGCGACTGAATTGAACAGAAGGTTGAATGGATAGTATATGGGTTGTATTCGATTATGATGTTATGCTGTGTATATAGTTATACACACTAGGTGTCGGTATTCCCGTTTCACATACGAGCGACCGAAACGAACAGAAAGTTGAATGGATAGTCTGAACAATCAATGTATCTGGGTGGTATCCGATTATATCGCAATACTGTATATATAGTGATACTAACCAGGTGACGGTACTTCCGTTACACATACTAGCGACTGAATCGAACAGAAGGTTAAATGGTTGGACGAAACGATAATTGAATTTGAGTTGTATTCTATTATATCGTGGTGATGTTTATATAGAAATACTCACCAGGTTACTGTTCTTCCGTTACACATACTAGCGACTGAATCGAACAGAAGGTTAAATGGTTAGACGAAACGATAATTGAAACTGAGTTGTATTCGATTATATCGTGGTGATGTTCATATAGAAATATTCACCAGGTAACTGTTCTTTCGTTTTCACATACAAGCGACCGAATCGAGCAGAAGGTCACATGGATAGATTGAACAATCATCGTATCTGAGTTGTATTCGATTATGTTTATATAGTTATACTCACCAGGTAACTGTTCTTCCGTTACACATACTAGCGACTGAATCGAACAGAAGGTTAAATGGTTAGACGAAACGATAATTGAAACTGAGTTGTATTCGATTATATCGTGGTGATGTTTATATAGAAATACTCACCAGGTAACTGTTCTTTCGTTTTCACATACAAGCGACCGAATCGAGCAGAAGGTCAAATGGATAGATTGAACAATCATCGTATCTGGGTTGTATTCGATTATGTTTATATAGTTATACTCACCAGGTAACTGTTCTTCCGTTACACTTACTAGCGACTGAATCGAACAGAAGGTTAAATGGTTAGACGAAACGATAATTAAAACTGAGTTGTATTCTAATATATCGTGGTGATGTTTATATAGAAATACTCACCAGGTTACTGTTCTTCCGTTATACATACGAGCAACCGAATTGAACAGAAGGTTGAATGGATAGTATATGGGTTGTATTCGATTATGATGTTATGCTGTGTATATAGTTTTACACACTAGGTGACGGTATTCTCGTTTCACATACGAGCGACCGAAACGAACAGAAAGTTGAATGGATAGTCTGAACAATCAATGTATCTGGGTGGTATCCGATTATATCGCAATACTGTATATATAGTGATACATACCAGGTGACGGTACTTCCGTTACACATACTAGCGACTGAATCGAACAGAAGGTTGGATGGTTAGACGAAACGATAATTGTAACTGAGTTTTATTCTATTATATCGTGGTGATGTTTATATAGAAATACTCACCAGGTTACTGTTCTTCCGTTATACATACGAGCAACCGAATCGAACAGAAGGTTGAATGGATAGTATCTGGGTTGTAATCGATTATGATGTTATGCTTTGTATATAGTTATACACACTAGGTGACGGTATTCTTGTTTTACATACGAGCGACCGAAACGAACAGAAAGTTAAATGGATAGTCTGAACAATCAATGTATCAAGGTGGTATCCGATTATATCGCAATACTGTATATATAGTGATACATACCAGGTGACGGTACTTCCGTTACACATACTAGCGACTGAATCGAACAGAAGGTTGAATGGTTAGACGAAACGATATTTGTAACTGAGTTGAATTCTATTATATCGTGATGATGTTCATATACTCACCAGGTTACTGTTCTTCCGTTATACATACGAGCAACCGAATCGAACAGAAGGTTGAATGGATAGTATATGGGTTGTATTCGATTATGATGTTATGCTGTTTATATAGTTATCCACACTAGGTGACGGTATTCCCGTTTCACATACGAGCGACCGAAACGAACAGAAAGTTGAATGGATAGTCTGAATAATCAATGTATCTGGGTGGTATCCGATTATATCGCAATACTGTATATATAGTGATACTAACCAGGTGACGGTACTTCCGTTACACATACTAGCGACTGAATCGAACAGAAGGTTAAATGGTTAGACGAAACGATAATTGAAACTGAGTTGTATTCGATTATATCGTGGTGATGTTTATATAGAAATACTCACCAGGTAACTGTTCTTTCGTTTTCACATACAAGCGACCGAATCGAGCAGAAGGTCAAATGGATAGATTGAACAATCATCGTATCTGGGTTGTATTCGATTATGTTTATATAGTTATACTCACCAGGTAACTGTTCTTCCGTTACACATACTAGCGACTGAATCGAACAGAAGGTTAAATGGTTAGACGAAACGATAATTGTATCTGAGTTGTATTCGATGATATCGTGATGATGTTTATATAGCAATACTCACCAGGTAACTGTTCTTCCGTTTTACATACAAGCGACCGAATCGAGCAGAAGGTTGAATTCAGTATAGATTGAACAATCATCGTATCTGGGTTGTATTCGATTATGTTTATATAGTTATACTCACCAGGTAACTGTTCTTCCGTTATACATACGAGCGACTGAATTGAACAGAAGGTTGAATGGATAGTATATGGGTTGTATTCGATTATGATGTTATGCTGTGTATATAGTTATACACACTAGGTGACGGTATTCTTGTTTTACATACGAGCGACCGAAACGAACAGAAAGTCGAATGGATAGTCTGAACAATCAATGTATCAGGGTGGTATCCGATTATATCGCAATACTGTATATATAGTGATACATACCAGGTGACGGTACTTCCGTTACACATACTAGCGACTGAATCGAACAGAAGGTTAAATGGTTAGACGAAACGATAATTGTTACTGAGTTGTATTCTATTATATCGTGGTGATGTTTATATAGAAATACTCACCAGGTGACTGTTTTTCCGTTATACATACAAGCAACCAAATCGAACAGAAGGTTGAATGGATAGTATATGGGTTGTATTCGATTATGATGTTATACTGTGTATATAGTATACACACCAGGTGACGGTATTCCCGTTTTACATACGAGCGACCGAAACGAACAGAAAGTTGAATGGATAGTCTGAACAATCAATGTATCTGGGTGGTATCCGATTATATCGCAATACTGTATATATAGTGATACTAACCAGGTGACGGTACTTCCGTTACACATACTAGCAACTGAATCGAACAGAAGGTTAAATGGCTAGACTAAACGATAATTGTAACTGAGTTGTATTCTATTATATCGTGGTGATGTTTATATAGAAATACTCACCAGGTTACTGTTCTTTCGTTTTCACATACAAGCGACCGAATCGAGCAGAAGGTCAAATGGATAGATTGAACAATCATCGTATCTGGGTTGTATTCGATTATGTTTATATGGTTATACTCACCAGGTAACTGTTCTTCCGTTACACATACTAGCGACTGAATCGAACAGGAGGTTAAATGGTTAGACGGAACGATAATTGAAACTGAGTTGTATTCTAATATATCGTGGTGATGTTTATATAGAAATACTCACCAGGTTACTGTTCTTCCGTTATACATACGAGCAACCGAATCGAACAGAAGGTTGAATGGATAGTATATGGGTTGTATTCGATTATGATGTTATGCTGTGTATATAGTTTTACACACTAAGTGACGGTATTACCGTTTCACATACGAGCGAATGAAACGAACAGAAAGTTGAATGGATAGTCTGAACAATCAATGTATCTGGGTGGTATCCGATTATATCGCAATACTGTATATATAGTGATACATACCAGGTGACGGTACTTCCGTTACACATACTAGCGACTGAATCGAACAGAAGGTTAAATGGTTAGACGAAACGATAATTGTAACTGAGTTGTATTCTATTATATCGTGGTGATGTTTATATAGTTATACTCACCAGGTAACTGTTCTTCCGTTACAAATACTAGCGACTGAATCGAACAGAAGGTTAAATGGTTAGACGAAACGATAATTGTAACTGAGTTGTATTCTATTATATCGTGGTGATGTTTATATAGAAATACTCACCAGGTTACTGTTCTTCCGTTATACATACGAGCAACCGAATCGAACAGAAGGTTGAATGGATAGTATCTGGGTTGTATTCGATTATGATGTTATGCTGTGTATATAGTTATACACACTAGGTGACGGTATTCTTGTTTTACATACGAGCGACCGAAACGAACAGAAAGTTAAATGGATAGTCTGAACAATCAATGTATCAAGGTGGTATCCGATTATATCGCAATACTGTATATATAGTGATACATACCAGGTGACGGTACTTCCGTTACACATACTAGCGACTGAATCGAACAGAAGGTTGAATGGTTAGACGAAACGATATTTGTAACTGAGTTGAATTCTATTATATCGTGATGATGTTTATATACTCACCAGGTTACTGTTCTTCCGTTATACATACGAGCAACCGAATCGAACAGAAGGTTGAATGGATAGTATATGGGTTGTATTCGATTATGATGTTATGCTGTTTATATAGTTATCCACACTAGGTGACGGTATTCCCGTTTCACATACGAGCGACCGAAACGAACAGAAAGTTGAATGGATAGTCTGAATAATCAATGTATCTGGGTGGTATCCGATTATATCGCAATACTGTATATATAGTGATACTAACCAGGTGACGGTACTTCCGTTACACATACTAGCGACTGAATCGAACAGAAGGTTAAATGGTTAGACGAAACGATAATTGAAACTGAGTTGTATTCGATTATATCGTGGTGATGTTTATATAGAAATACTCACCAGGTAACTGTTCTTTCGTTTTCACATACAAGCGACCGAATCGAGCAGAAGGTCAAATGGATAGATTGAACAATCATCGTATCTGGGTTGTATTCGATTATGTTTATATAGTTATACTCACCAGGTAACTGTTCTTCCGTTACACATACTAGCGACTGAATCGAACAGAAGGTTAAATGGTTAGACGAAACGATAATTGTATCTGAGTTGTATTCGATGATATCGTGATGATGTTTATATAGCAATACTCACCAGGTAACTGTTCTTCCGTTTTACATACAAGCGACCGAATCGAGCAGAAGGTTGAATTCAGTATAGATTGAACAATCATCGTATCTGGGTTGTATTCGATTATGTTTATATAGTTATACTCACCAGGTAACTGTTCTTCCGTTATACATACGAGCGACTGAATTGAACAGAAGGTTGAATGGATAGTATATGGGTTGTATTCGATTATGATGTTATGCTGTGTATATAGTTATACACACTAGGTGACGGTATTCTTGTTTTACATACGAGCGACCGAAACGAACAGAAAGTCGAATGGATAGTCTGAACAATCAATGTATCAGGGTGGTATCCGATTATATCGCAATACTGTATATATAGTGATACATACCAGGTGACGGTACTTCCGTTACACATACTAGCGACTGAATCGAACAGAAGGTTAAATGGTTAGACGAAACGATAATTGTTACTGAGTTGTATTCTATTATATCGTGGTGATGTTTATATAGAAATACTCACCAGGTGACTGTTTTTCCGTTATACATACAAGCAACCAAATCGAACAGAAGGTTGAATGGATAGTATATGGGTTGTATTCGATTATGATGTTATACTGTGTATATAGTATACACACCAGGTGACGGTATTCCCGTTTTACATACGAGCGACCGAAACGAACAGAAAGTTGAATGGATAGTCTGAACAATCAATGTATCTGGGTGGTATCCGATTATATCGCAATACTGTATATATAGTGATACTAACCAGGTGACGGTACTTCCGTTACACATACTAGCAACTGAATCGAACAGAAGGTTAAATGGCTAGACTAAACGATAATTGTAACTGAGTTGTATTCTATTATATCGTGGTGATGTTTATATAGAAATACTCACCAGGTTACTGTTCTTTCGTTTTCACATACAAGCGACCGAATCGAGCAGAAGGTCAAATGGATAGATTGAACAATCATCGTATCTGGGTTGTATTCGATTATGTTTATATGGTTATACTCACCAGGTAACTGTTCTTCCGTTACACATACTAGCGACTGAATCGAACAGGAGGTTAAATGGTTAGACGGAACGATAATTGAAACTGAGTTGTATTCTAATATATCGTGGTGATGTTTATATAGAAATACTCACCAGGTTACTGTTCTTCCGTTATACATACGAGCAACCGAATCGAACAGAAGGTTGAATGGATAGTATATGGGTTGTATTCGATTATGATGTTATGCTGTGTATATAGTTTTACACACTAAGTGACGGTATTACCGTTTCACATACGAGCGAATGAAACGAACAGAAAGTTGAATGGATAGTCTGAACAATCAATGTATCTGGGTGGTATCCGATTATATCGCAATACTGTATATATAGTGATACATACCAGGTGACGGTACTTCCGTTACACATACTAGCGACTGAATCGAACAGAAGGTTAAATGGTTAGACGAAACGATAATTGTAACTGAGTTGTATTCTATTATATCGTGGTGATGTTTATATAGTTATACTCACCAGGTAACTGTTCTTCCGTTACAAATACTAGCGACTGAATCGAACAGAAGGTTAAATGGTTAGACGAAACGATAATTGTAACTGAGTTGTATTCTATTATATCGTGGTGATGTTTATATAGAAATACTCACCAGGTTACTGTTCTTCCGTTATACATACGAGCAACCGAATCGAACAGAAGGTTGAATGGATAGTATCTGGGTTGTATTCGATTATGATGTTATGCTGTGTATATAGTTATACACACTAGGTGACGGTATTCTTGTTTTACATACGAGCGACCGAAACGAACAGAAAGTTAAATGGATAGTCTGAACAATCAATGTATCAAGGTGGTATCCGATTATATCGCAATACTGTATATATAGTGATACATACCAGGTGACGGTACTTCCGTTACACATACTAGCGACTGAATCGAACAGAAGGTTGAATGGTTAGACGAAACGATAATTGTAACTGAGTTGTATTCTATTATATCGTGATGATGTTTATATAGAAATACTCACCAGGTTACTGTTCTTCCGTTATACATACGAGCAACCGAATCGAACAGAAGGTTGAATGGATAGTATATGGGTTGTATTCGATTATGATGTTATGCTGTGTATATAGTTATCCACACTAGGTGACGGTATTCCCGTTTCACATACGAGCGACCGAAACGAACAGGAAGTTGAATGGATAGTCTGAACAATCAATGTATCTGGGTGGTATCCGATTATATCGCAATACTGTATATATAGTGATACTAACCAGGTGACGGTTCTTCCGTTACACATACTAGCGACTGAATCGAACAGAAGGTTAAATGGTTAGACGAAACGATAATTGAAACTGAGTTGTATTCGATTATATCGTGGTGATGTTTATATAGAAATACTCACCAGGTAACTGTTCTTTCGTTTTCACATACAAGCGACCGAATCGAGCAGAAGGTCAAATGGATAGATTGAACAATCATCGTATCTGGGTTGTATTCGATTATGTTTATATAGTTATACTCACCAGGTAACTGTTCTTCCGTTACACATACTAGCGACTGAATCGAACAGAAGGTTAAATGGTTAGACGAAACGATAATTGTATCTGAGTTGTATTCGATGATATCGTGATGATGTTTATATAGCAATACTCACCAGGTAACTGTTCTTCCGTTTTATATACAAGCGACCGAATCGAGCAGAAGGTTGAATTCAGTATAGATTGAACAATCATCGTATCTGGGTTGTATTCGATTATGTTTATATAGTTATACTCACCAGGTAACTGTTCTTCCGTTATACATACGAGCGACTGAATTGAACAGAAGGTTGAATGGATAGTATATGGGTTGTATTCGATTATGATGTTATGCTGTGTATATAGTTATACACACTAGGTGACGGTATTCTTGTTTTACATACGAGCGACCGAAACGAACAGAAAGTTGAATGGATAGTCTGAACGATCAATGTATCAGGGTGGTATCCGATTATATCGCAATACTGTATATATAGTGATACATACCAGGTGACGGTACTTCCGTTACACATACTAGCGACTGAATCGAACAGAAGGTTAAATGGTTAGACGAAACGATAATTGTAACTGAGTTGTATTCTATTATATCGTGGTGATGTTTATATAGAAATACTCACCAGGTTACTGTTCTTCCGTTATACATACGAGCAATCAAATCGAACAGAAGGTTGAATGGATAGTATATGGGTTGTATTCGATTATGATGTTATACTGTGTATATAGTTATACACACTAGGTGACGGTATTCCCGTTTTACATACGAGCGACCGGAACGAACAGAAAGTTGAATGGATAGTCTGAACAATCAATGTATCTGGGTGGTATCCGATTATATCGCAATACTGTATATATAGTGATACTAACCAGGTGACGGTACTTCCGTTATACATACTAGCAACTGAATCGAACAGAAGGTTAAATGGTTAGACTAAACGATAATTGTAACTGAGTTGTATTCTATTATATCGTGGTGATGTTTATATAGAAATACTCAGCAGGTTACTGTTCTTTCGTTTTCACATACAAGCGACCGAATCGAGCAGAAGGTCAGATGGATAGATTGAACAATCATCGTATCTGGGTTGTATTCGATTATGTTTATATGGTTATACTCACCAGGTAACTGTTCTTCCGTTACACATACTAGCGTCTGAATCGAACAGAAGGTTAAATGGTTAGACGAAACGATAATTGAAACTGAGTTGTATTCTATTATATCGTGGTGATGTTTATATAGAAATACTCACCAGGTTAATGTTCTTCCGTTATACATACGAGCAACCGAATCGAACAGAAGGTTGAATGGATAGTATATGGGTTGTATTCGATTATGATGTTATGCTGTGTATATAGTTATACACACTAGGTGACGGTATTCCCGTTTCACATACGAGCGACCGAAATAAACAGAAAGTTGAATGGATAGTCTGAACAATCAATGTATCTGGGTGGTATCCGATTATATCGCAATACTGTATATATAGTGATACTTACCAGGTGACGGTACTTCCGTTACACATACTAGCGACTGAATCGAACAGAAGGTTAAATGGTAAGACGAAACGATAATTGTAACTGAGTTGTATTCTATTATATCGTGGTGATGTTTATATAGAAATACTCACCAGGTTACTGTTCTTCCGTTCTACATACGAGCAACCGAATCGAACAGAAGGTTGAATGGATAGTATATGGGTTGTATTCGATTATGATGTTATGCTGTGTATATAGTTATACACACTAGGTGACGGTATTCCCGTTTTACATACGAGCGACCGAAACGAACAGAAAGTTGAATGGATAGTCTGAACAATCAATGTATCTGGGTGGTATCCGATTATATCGCAATACTGTATATATAGTGATACTAACCAGGTGACGGTACTTCCGTTACACATACTAGCGACTGAATCGAACAGAAGGTTGAATGGTTAGACGAAACGATATTTGTAACTGAGTTGTATTCAATTATATCGTGGTGATGTTTATATAGAAATACTCACCAGGTAACTGTTTTTCCGTTTTACATTCAAGCGACCGAATCGAGCAGGAGGTTGAATAGATAGATTGAACAATCATCGTATCTGGGTTGTATTCGATAATGTTTATATAGTTATACTCACCAGGTAACTGTTCTTCCGATACACATACTAGCGACTGAATCGAACAGAAGGTTAAATGGTTAGACGAAACGATAATTGTATCTGAGTTGTATTCGATGATATCGTGATGATGTTTATATAGCAATACTCACCAGGTAACTGTTCTTCCGTTTTACATACAAGCGACCGAATCGAGCAGAAGGTTGAATTCAGTATAGATTGAACAATCATCGTATCTGGGTTGTATTCGATTATGTTTATATAGTTATACTCACCAGGTAACTGTTCTTCCGTTACACATACTAGCGACTGAATCGAACAGAAGGTTAAATGGTTAGACGAAACGATAATTGTATCTGAGTTGTATTCGATGATATCGTGATGATGTTTATATAGCAATACTCACCAGGTAACTGTTCTTCCGTTTTACATACAAGCGACCGAATCGAGCAGAAAGTTGAATTCAGTATAGATTGAACAATCATCGTATCTGGGTTGTATTCGATTATGTTTATATAGTAATACTCACCAGGTAACTGTTCTTCCGTTATACATACGAGCGACTGAATTGAACAGAAGGTTGAATGGATAGTATATGGGTTGTATTCGATTATGATGTTATGCTGTGTATATAGTTATACACACTAGGTGACGGTATTCTTGTTTTACATACGAGCGACCGAAACGAACAGAAAGTTGAATGGATAGTCTGAACGATCAATGTATCAGGGTGGTATCCGATTATATCGCAATACTGTATATATAGCATACCAGGTGACGGTACTTCCGTTACACATACTAGCGACTGAATCGAACAGAAGGTTAAATGGTTAGACGAAACGATAATTGTAACTGAGTTGTATTCTATTATATCGTGGTGATGTTTATATAGAAATACTCACCAGGTTACTGTTCTTCCGTTATACATACGAGCAACCAAATCGAACAGAAGGCTGAATGGATAGTATATGGGTTGTATTCGATTATGATGTTATACTGTGTATATAGTTATACACACTAGGTGACGGTATTCCCGTTTTACATACGAGCGACCGGAACGAACAGAAAGTTGAATGGATAGTCTGAACAATCAATGTATCTGGGTGGTATCCGATTATATCGCAATACTGTATATATAGTGATACTAACCAGGTGACGGTACTTCCGTTATACATACTAGCAACTGAATCGAACAGAAGGTTAAATGGTTAGACTAAACGATAATTGTAACTGAGTTGTATTCTATTATATCGTGGTGATGTTTATATAGAAATACTCACCAGGTTACTGTTCTTTCGTTTTCACATACAAGCGACCGAATCGAGCAGAAGGTCAGATGGATAGATTGAACAATCATCGTATCTGGGTTGTATTCGATTATGTTTATATGGTTATACTCACCAGGTAACTGTTCTTCCGTTACACATACTAGCGTCTGAATCGAACAGAAGGTTAAATGGTTAGACGAAACGATAATTGAAACTGAGTTGTATTCTATTATATCGTGGTGATGTTTATATAGAAATACTCACCAGGTTAATGTTCTTCCGTTATACATACGAGCAACCGAATCGAACAGAAGGTTGAATGGATAGTATATGGGTTGTATTCGATTATGATGTTATGCTGTGTATATAGTTATACACACTAGGTGACGGTATTCCCGTTTCACATACGAGCGACCGAAATAAACAGAAAGTTGAATGGATAGTCTGAACAATCAATGTATCTGGGTGGTATCCGATTATATCGCAATACTGTATATATAGTGATACTTACCAGGTGACGGTACTTCCGTTACACATACTAGCGACTGAATCGAACAGAAGGTTAAATGGTAAGACGAAACGATAATTGTAACTGAGTTGTATTCTATTATATCGTGGTGATGTTTATATAGAAATACTCACCAGGTTACTGTTCTTCCGTTCTACATACGAGCAACCGAATCGAACAGAAGGTTGAATGGATAGTATATGGGTTGTATTCGATTATGATGTTATGCTGTGTATATAGTTATACACACTAGGTGACGGTATTCCCGTTTTACATACGAGCGACCGAAACGAACAGAAAGTTGAATGGATAGTCTGAACAATCAATGTATCTGGGTGGTATCCGATTATATCGCAATACTGTATATATAGTGATACTAACCAGGTGACGGTACTTCCGTTACACATACTAGCGACTGAATCGAACAGAAGGTTGAATGGTTAGACGAAACGATATTTGTAACTGAGTTGTATTCAATTATATCGTGGTGATGTTTATATAGAAATACTCACCAGGTAACTGTTTTTCCGTTTTACATACAAGCGACCGAATCGAGCAGGAGGTTGAATAGATAGATTGAACAATCATCGTATCTGGGTTGTATTCGATAATGTTCATATAGTTATACTCACCAGGTAACTGTTCTTCCGATACACATACTAGCGACTGAATCGAACAGAAGGTTAAATGGTTAGACGAAACGATAATTGTATCTGAGTTGTATTCGATGATATCGTGATGATGTTTATATAGCAATACTCACCAGGTAACTGTTCTTCCGTTTTACATACAAGCGACCGAATCGAGCAGAAGATTGAATTCAGTATAGATTGAACAATCATCGTATCTGGGTTGTATTCGATTATGTTTATATAGTTATACTCACCAGGTAACTGTTCTTCCGTTACACATACTAGCGACTGAATCGAACAGAAGGTTAAATGGTTAGACGAAACGATAATTGTATCTGAGTTGTATTCGATGATATCGTGATGATGTTTATATAGCAATACTCACCAGGTAACTGTTCTTCCGTTTTACATATAAGCGACCGAATCGAGCAGAAGGTTGAATTCAGAATAGATTGAACAATCATCGTATCTGGGTTGTATTCGATTATGTTTATATAGTTATACTCACCAGGTAACTGTTCTTCCGTTATACATACGAGCGACTGAATTGAACAGAAGGTTGAATGGATAGTATATGGGTTGTATTCGATTATGATGTTATGCTGTGTATATAGTTATACACACTAGGTGACGGTATTCTTGTTTTACATACGAGCGACCGAAACGAACAGAAAGTTGAATGGATAGTCCGAACAATCAATGTATCAGGGTGGTATCCGATTATATCGCAATACTGTATATATAGTGATACTAACCAGGTGACGGTACTTCCGTTACACATACTAGCGACTGAATCGAACAGAAGGTTAAATGGTTAGACGAAACGATAATTGAAACTGAGTTGTATTCTATTATATCGTGGTGATGTTTATACAGAAATACTCACCAGGTTACTGTTCTTCCGTTATACATACGAGCAACCGAATCGAACAAAAGGTTGAATGGATAGTATATGGGTTGTATTCGATTATGATGTTATGCTGTGTATATAGTTATACACACTACGTGACGGTATTCCCGTTTCACATACGAGCGACCGAAACGAACAGAAAGTTGAATGGATAGTCTGAACAATCAATGTATCTGGGTGGTATCCGATTATATCGCAATACTGTATATATAGTGATACTTACCAGGTGACGGTACTTCCGTTACACATACTAGCGACTGAATCGAACAGAAGGGTAAATGGTTAGACAAAACGATAATTGTATCTGAGTTGTATTCGATGATATCGTGATGATGTTTATATAGCAATACTCACCAGGTAACTGTTCTTCCGTTTTACATACAAGCGACCGAATCGAGCAGGAGGTTGAATAGATAGATTGAACAATCATCGTATCTGGGTTGTATTCGATAATGTTTATATAGTTATACTCACCAGGTAACTGTTCTTCCGTAACACATACTAGCGACTGAATCGAACAGAAGGTTGAATGGTTAGACGAAACGATAATTGTATCTGAGTTGTATTCGATGATATCGTGATGATGTTTATATAGCAATACTCACCAGGTAACTGTTCTTCCGTTTTACATACAAGCGACCGAATCGAGCAGAAGGTTGAATTCAGTATAGATTGAACAATCATCGTATCTGGGTTGTATTCGATTATGTTTATATAGTAATACTCACCAGGTAACTGTTCTTCCGTTATACATACGAGCGACTGAATTGAACAGAAGGTTGAATGGATAGTATATGGGTTGTATTCGATTATGATGTTATGCTGTGTATATAGTTATACACACTAGGTGACGGTATTCCCGTTTTACATACGAGCGACCGAAACGAACAGAAAGTTGAATGGATAGTCTGAACAATCAATGTATCTGGGTGGTATCCGATTATATCGCAATACTGTATATATAGTGATACTAACCAGGTGACGGTACTTCCGTTACACATACTAGCGACTGAATCGAACAGAAGGTTAAATGATTAGACGAAACGATAATTGTAACTGAGTTGTGTTCTATTATATCGTGGTGATGTTTATATAGAAATACTCACCAGGTTACTGTTCTTTCGTTTTCACATACAAGCGACCGAATCGAGCAGAAGGTCAAATGGATAGATTGAACAATCATCGTATCTGGGTTGTATTCGATTATGTTTATATAGTTATACTCACCAGGTAACTGTTCTTCCGTTACACATACTAGCGACTGAATCGAACAGAAGGTTAAATGGTTAGACGAAACGAAAATTGAAACTGAGTTGTATTCTATTATATCGTGGTGATGTTTATATAGAAATACCCACCAGGTTACTTTTCTTCCGTTATACATACGAGCAACCGAATCGAACAGAAGGTTGAATGGATAGTATATGGGTTGTATTCGATTATGATGTTATGCTGTGTATATAGTTATACACACTAGGTGACGGTATTCCCGTTTCACATACGAGCGACCGAAACGAACAGAAAGTTGAATGGATAGTCTGAACAATCGATGTATCTGGGTGGTATCCGATTATATCGCAATACTGTATATATAGTGATACTTACCAGGTGACGGTACTTCCGTTACACATACTAGCGACTGAATCGAACAGAAGGTTAAATGGTTAGACAAAACGATAATCGTATCTGAGTTGTATTCGATGATATCGTGATGATGTTTATATAGCAATACTCACCAGGTAACTGTTCTTCCGTTTTACATACAAGCGACCGAATCGAGCAGGAGGTTGAATAGATAGATTGAACAATCATCGTATCTGGGTTGTATTCGATAATGTTTATATAGTTATACTCACCAGGTAACTGTTCTTCCGTTACACATACTAGCGACTTAATCGAACAGAAGGTTAAATGGTTAGACGAAACGATTATTGTATCTGAGTTGTATTCGATGATATCGTGATGATGTTTATATAGCAATACTCACCAGGTAACTGTTCTTCCGTTTTACATACAAGCGACCGAATCGAGCAGAAGGTTGAATTCAGTATAGATTGAACAATCATCGTATCTGGGTTGTATTCGATTATGTTTATATAGTTATACTCACCAGGTAACTGTTCTTCCGTTACACATACTAGCGACTGAATCGAACAGAAGGTTAAATGGTTAGACGAAACGATAATTGTATCTGAGTTGTATTCGATGATATCGTGATGTTTATATAGCAATACTCACCAGGTAACTGTTCTTCCGTTTTACATACAAGCGACCGAATCGAGCAGAAGGTAGAATTCAGTATAGATTGAACAATCATCGTATCTGGGTTGTATTCGATTATGTTCATATAGTTATACTCACCAGGTAACTGTTCTTCCGTTATACATACGAGCGACTGAATTGAACAGAAGGTTGAATGGATAGTATATGGGTTGTATTCGATTATGATGTTATGCTGTGTATATAGTTATACACACTAGGTGACGGTATTCTTGTTTTACATACGAGCTACCGAAACGAACAGAAAGTTGAATGGATAGTCTGAACAATCAATGTATCAGGGTGGTATCCGATTATATCGCAATACTGTATATATAGTGATACATACCAGGTGACGGTACTTCCGTTACACATACTAGCGACTGAATCGAACAGAAGGTTAAATGGTTAGACGAAACGATAATTGTAACTGAGTTGTATTCTATTATATCGTGGTGATGTTTATATAGAAATACTCACCAGGTTACTGTTCTTCCGTTATACATACGAGCAACCAAATCGAACAGAAGGTTGAATGGATAGTATATGGGTTGTATTCGATTATGATGTTATACTGTGTATATAGTTATACACACTAGGTGACGGTATTCCCGTTTTACATACGAGCGACCGGAACGAACAGAAAGTTGAATGGATAGTCTGAACAATCAATGTATCTGGGTGGTATCCGATTATATCGCAATACTGTATATATGGTGATACTAACCAGGTGACGGTACTTCCGTTATACATACTAGCAACTGAATCGAACAGAAGGTTAAATGGTTAGACTAAACGATAATTGTAACTGAGTTGTATTCTATTATATCGTGGTGATGTTTATATAGAAATACTCAGCAGGTTACTGTTCTTTCGTTTTCACATACAAGCGACCGAATCGAGCAGAAGGTCAGATGGATAGATTGAACAATCATCGTATCTGGGTTGTATTCGATTATGTTTATATGGTTATACTCACCAGGTAACTGTTCTTCCGTTACACATACTAGCGTCTGAATCGAACAGAAGGTTAAATGGTTAGACGAAACGATAATTGAAACTGAGTTGTATTCTATTATATCGTGGTGATGTTTATATAGAAATACTCACCAGGTTAATGTTCTTCCGTTATACATACGAGCAACCGAATCGAACAGAAGGTTGAATGGATAGTATATGGGTTGTATTCGATTATGATGTTATGCTGTGTATATAGTTATACACACTAGGTGACGGTATTCCCGTTTCACATACGAGCGACCGAAATAAACAGAAAGTTGAATGGATAGTCTGAACAATCAATGTATCTGGGTGGTATCCGATTATATCGCAATACTGTATATATAGTGATACTTACCAGGTGACGGTACTTCCGTTACACATACTAGCGACTGAATCGAACAGAAGGTTAAATGGTAAGACGAAACGATAATTGTAACTGAGTTGTATTCTATTATATCGTGGTGATGTTTATATAGAAATACTCACCAGGTTACTGTTCTTCCGTTCTACATACGAGCAACCGAATCGAACAGAAGGTTGAATGGATAGTATATGGGTTGTATTCGATTATGATGTTATGCTGTGTATATAGTTATACACACTAGGTGACGGTATTCCCGTTTTACATACGAGCGACCGAAACGAACAGAAAGTTGAATGGATAGTCTGAACAATCAATGTATCTGGGTGGTATCCGATTATATCGCAATACTGTATATATAGTGATACTAACCAGGTGACGGTACTTCCGTTACACATACTAGCGACTGAATCGAACAGAAGGTTGAATGGTTAGACGAAACGATATTTGTAACTGAGTTGTATTCAATTATATCGTGGTGATGTTTATATAGAAATACTCACCAGGTAACTGTTTTTCCGTTTTACATACAAGCGACCGAATCGAGCAGGAGGTTGAATAGATAGATTGAACAATCATCGTATCTGGGTTGTATTCGATAATGTTTATATAGTTATACTCACCAGGTAACTGTTCTTCCGATACACATACTAGCGACTGAATCGAACAGAAGGTTAAATGGTTAGACGAAACGATAATTGTATCTGAGTTGTATTCGATGATATCGTGATGATGTTTATATAGCAATACTCACCAGGTAACTGTTCTTCCGTTTTACATACAAGCGACCGAATCGAGCAGAAGGTTGAATTCAGTATAGATTGAACAATCATCGTATCTGGGTTGTATTCGATTATGTTTATATAGTTATACTCACCAGGTAACTGTTCTTCCGTTACACATACTAGCGACTGAATCGAACAGAAGGTTAAATGGTTAGACGAAACGATAATTGTATCTGAGTTGTATTCGATGATATCGTGATGATGTTTATATAGCAATACTCACCAGGTAACTGTTCTTCCGTTTTACATACAAGCGACCGAATCGAGCAGAAGGTTGAATTCAGTATAGATTGAACAATCATCGTATCTGGGTTGTATTCGATTATGTTTATATAGTTATACTCACCAGGTAACTGTTCTTCCGTTATACATACGAGCGACTGAATTGAACAGAAGGTTGAATGGATAGTATATGGGTTGTATTCGATTATGATGTTATGCTGTGTATATAGTTATACACACTAGGTGACGGTATTCTTGTTTTACATACGAGCGACCGAAACGAACAGAAAGTTGAATGGATAGTCTGAACGATCAATGTATCAGGGTGGTATCCGATTATATCGCAATACTGTATATATAGTGATACATACCAGGTGACGGTACTTCCGTTACACATACTAGCGACTGAATCGAACAGAAGGTTAAATGGTTAGACGAAACGATAATTGTAACTGAGTTGTATTCTATTATATCGTGGTGATGTTTATATAGAAATACTCACCAGGTTACTGTTCTTCCGTTATACATACGAGCAACCAAATCGAACAGAAGGTTGAATGGATAGTATATGGGTTGTATTCGATTATGATGTTATACTGTGTATATAGTTATACACACTAGGTGACGGTATTCCCGTTTTACATACGAGCGACCGGAACGAACAGAAAGTTGAATGGATAGTCTGAACAATCAATGTATCTGGGTGGTATCCGATTATATCGCAATACTGTATATATAGTGATACTAACCAGGTGACGGTACTTCCGTTATACATACTAGCAACTGAATCGAACAGAAGGTTAAATGGTTAGACTAAACGATAATTGTAACTGAGTTGTATTCTATTATATCGTGGTGATGTTTATATAGAAATACTCACCAGGTTACTGTTCTTTCGTTTTCACATACAAGCGACCGAATCGAGCAGAAGGTCAGATGGATAGATTGAACAATCATCGTATCTGGGTTGTATTCGATTATGTTTATATGGTTATACTCACCAGGTAACTGTTCTTCCGTTACACATATTAGCGTCTGAATCGAACAGAAGGTTAAATGGTTAGACGAAACGATAATTGAAACTGAGTTGTATTCTATTATATCGTGGTGATGTTTATATAGAAATACTCACCAGGTTAATGTTCTTCCGTTATACATACGAGCAACCGAATCGAACAGAAGGTTGAATGGATAGTATATGGGTTGTATTCGATTATGATGTTATGCTGTGTATATAGTTATACACACTAGGTGACGGTATTCCCGTTTCACATACGAGCGACCGAAATAAACAGAAAGTTGAATGGATAGTCTGAACAATCAATGTATCTGGGTGGTATCCGATTATATCGCAATACTGTATATATAGTGATACTTACCAGGTGACGGTACTTCCGTTACACATACTAGCGACTGAATCGAACAGAAGGTTAAATGGTAAGACGAAACGATAATTGTAACTGAGTTGTATTCTATTATATCGTGGTGATGTTTATATAGAAATACTCACCAGGTTACTGTTCTTCCGTTCTACATACGAGCAACCGAATCGAACAGAAGGTTGAATGGATAGTATATGGGTTGTATTCGATTATGATGTTATGCTGTGTATATAGTTATACACACTAGGTGACGGTATTCCCGTTTTACATACGAGCGACCGAAACGAACAGAAAGTTGAATGGATAGTCTGAACAATCAATGTATCTGGGTGGTATCCGATTATATCGCAATACTGTATATATAGTGATACTAACCAGGTGACGGTACTTCCGTTACACATACTAGCGACTGAATCGAACAGAAGGTTGAATGGTTAGACGAAACGATATTTGTAACTGAGTTGTATTCAATTATATCGTGGTGATGTTTATATAGAAATACTCACCAGGTAACTGTTTTTCCGTTTTACATACAAGCGACCGAATCGAGCAGGAGGTTGAATAGATAGATTGAACAATCATCGTATCTGGGTTGTATTCGATAATGTTCATATAGTTATACTCACCAGGTAACTGTTCTTCCGATACACATACTAGCGACTGAATCGAACAGAAGGTTAAATGGTTAGACGAAACGATAATTGTATCTGAGTTGTATTCGATGATATCGTGATGATGTTTATATAGCAATACTCACCAGGTAACTGTTCTTCCGTTTTACATACAAGCGACCGAATCGAGCAGAAGGTTGAATTCAGTATAGATTGAACAATCATCGTATCTGGGTTGTATTCGATTATGTTTATATAGTTATACTCACCAGGTAACTGTTCTTCCGTTACACATACTAGCGACTGAATCGAACAGAAGGTTAAATGGTTAGACGAAACGATAATTGTATCTGAGTTGTATTCGATGATATCGTGATGATGTTTATATAGCAATACTCACCAGGTAACTGTTCTTCCGTTTTACATACAAGCGATCGAATCGAGCAGAAGGTTGAATTCAGAATAGATTGAACAATCATCGTATCTGGGTTGTATTCGATTATGTTTATATAGTTATACTCACCAGGTAACTGTTCTTCCGTTATACATACGAGCGACTGAATTGAACAGAAGGTTGAATGGATAGTATATGGGTTGTATTCGATTATGATGTTATGCTGTGTATATAGTTATACACACTAGGTGACGGTATTCTTGTTTTACATACGAGCGACCGAAACGAACAGAAAGTTGAATGGATAGTCCGAACAATCAATGTATCAGGGTGGTATCCGATTATATCGCAATACTGTATATATAGTGATACTAACCAGGTGACGGTACTTCCGTTACACATACTAGCGACTGAATCGAACAGAAGGTTAAATGGTTAGACGAAACGATAATTGAAACTGAGTTGTATTCTATTATATCGTGGTGATGTTTATAAAGAAATACTCACCAGGTTACTGTTCTTCCGTTATACATACGAGCAACCGAATCGAACAAAAGGTTGAATGGATAGTATATGGGTTGTATTCGATTATGATGTTTTGCTGTGTATATAGTTATACACACTAGGTGACGGTATTCCCGTTTCACATACGAGCGACCGAAACGAACAGAAAGTTGAATGGATAGTCTGAACAATCAATGTATCTGGGTGGTATCCGATTATATCGCAATACTGTATATATAGTGATACTTACCAGGTGACGGTACTTCCGTTACACATACTAGCGACTGAATCGAACAGAAGGGTAAATGGTTAGACAAAACGATAATTGTATCTGAGTTGTATTCGATGATATCGTGATGATGTTTATATAGCAATACTCACCAGGTAACTGTTCTTCCGTTTTACATACAAGCGACCGAATCGAGCAGGAGGTTGAATAGATAGATTGAACAATCATCGTATCTGGGTTGTATTCGATTATGTTTATATAGTTATACTCACCAGGTAACTGTTCTTCCGTTACACATACTAGCGACTGAATCGAACAGAAGGTTAAATGGTTAGACGAAACGATAATTGTATCTGAGTTGTATTCGATGATATCGTGATGATGTTTATATAGCAATACTCACCAGGTAACTGTTCTTCCGTTATACATACGAGCGACTGAATTGAACAGAAGGTTGAATGGATAGTATATGGGTTGTATTCGATTATGATGTTATGCTGTGTATATAGTTATACACACTAGGTGACGGTATTCTTGTTTTACATACGAGCGACCGAAACGAACAGAAAGTTGAATGGATAGTCCGAACAATCAATGTATCAGGGTGGTATCCGATTATATCGCAATACTGTATATATAGTGATACTAACCAGGTGACGGTACTTCCGTTACACATACTAGCGACTGAATCGAACAGAAGGTTAAATGGTTAGACGAAACGATAATTGAAACTGAGTTGTATTCTATTATATCGTGGTGATGTTTATAAAGAAATACTCACCAGGTTACTGTTCTTCCGTTATACATACGAGCAACCGAATCGAACAAAAGGTTGAATGGATAGTATATGGGTTGTATTCGATTATGATGTTTTGCTGTGTATATAGTTATACACACTAGGTGACGGTATTCCCGTTTCACATACGAGCGACCGAAACGAACAGAAAGTTGAATGGATAGTCTGAACAATCAATGTATCTGGGTGGTATCCGATTATATCGCAATACTGTATATATAGTGATACTTACCAGGTGACGGTACTTCCGTTACACATACTAGCGACTGAATCGAACAGAAGGGTAAATGGTTAGACAAAACGATAATTGTATCTGAGTTGTATTCGATGATATCGTGATGATGTTTATATAGCAATACTCACCAGGTAACTGTTCTTCCGTTTTACATACAAGCGACCGAATCGAGCAGGAGGTTGAATAGATAGATTGAACAATCATCGTATCTGGGTTGTATTCGATAATGTTTATATAGTTATACTCACCAGGTAACTGTTCTTCCGTAACACATACTAGCGACTGAATCGAACAGAAGGTTGAATTCAGTATAGATTGAACAATCATCGTATCTGGGTTGTATTCGATTATGTTTATATAGTTATACTCACCAGGTAACTGTTCTTCCGTTATACATACGAGCGACTGAATTGAACAGAAGGTTGAATGGATAGTATATGGGTTGTATTCGATTATGATGTTATGCTGTGTATATAGTTATACACACTAGGTGACGGTATTCTTGTTTTACATACGAGCGACCGAAACGAACAGAAAGTTGAATGGATAGTCTGAACGATCAATGTATCAGGGTGGTATCCGATTATATCGCAATACTGTATATATAGTGATACATACCAGGTGACGGTACTTCCGTTACACATACTAGCGACTGAATCGAACAGAAGGTTAAATGGTTAGACGAAACGATAATTGTAACTGAGTTGTATTCTATCATATCGTGGTGATGTTTATATAGAAATACTCACCAGGTTACTGTTCTTCCGTTATACATACGAGCAACCAAATCGAACAGAAGGTTGAATGGATAGTATATGGGTTGTATTCGATTATGATGTTATACTGTGTATATAGTTATACACACTAGGTGACGGTATTCCCGTTTTACATACGAGCGACCGGAACGAACAGAAAGTTGAATGGATAGTCTGAACAATCAATGTATCTGGGTGGTATCCGATTATATCGCAATACTGTATATATAGTGATACTAACCAGGTGACGGTACTTCCGTTATACATACTAGCAACTGAATCGAACAGAAGGTTAAATGGTTAGACTAAACGATAATTGTAACTGAGTTGTATTCTATTATATCGTGGTGATGTTTATATAGAAATACTCACCAGGTTACTGTTCTTTCGTTTTCACATACAAGCGACCGAATCGAGCAGAAGGTCAGATGGATAGATTGAACAATCATCGTATCTGGGTTGTATTCGATTATGTTTATATGGTTATACTCACCAGGTAACTGTTCTTCCGTTACACATATTAGCGTCTGAATCGAACAGAAGGTTAAATGGTTAGACGAAACGATAATTGAAACTGAGTTGTATTCTATTATATCGTGGTGATGTTTATATAGAAATACTCACCAGGTTAATGTTCTTCCGTTATACATTAGAGCAACCGAATCGAACAGAAGGTTGAATGGATAGTATATGGGTTGTATTCGATTATGATGTTATGCTGTGTATATAGTTATACACACTAGGTGACGGTATTCCCGTTTCACATACGAGCGACCGAAATAAACAGAAAGTTGAATGGATAGTCTGAACAATCAATGTATCTGGGTGGTATCCGATTATATCGCAATACTGTATATATAGTGATACTTACCAGGTGACGGTACTTCCGTTACACATACTAGCGACTGAATCGAACAGAAGGTTAAATGGTAAGACGAAACGATAATTGTAACTGAGTTGTATTCTATTATATCGTGGTGATGTTTATATAGAAATACTCACCAGGTTACTGTTCTTCCGTTCTACATACGAGCAACCGAATCGAACAGAAGGTTGAATGGATAGTATATGGGTTGTATTCGATTATGATGTTATGCTGTGTATATAGTTATACACACTAGGTGACGGTATTCCCGTTTTACATACGAGCGACCGAAACGAACAGAAAGTTGAATGGATAGTCTGAACAATCAATGTATCTGGGTGGTATCCGATTATATCGCAATACTGTATATATAGTGATACTAACCAGGTGACGGTACTTCCGTTACACATACTAGCGACTGAATCGAACAGAAGGTTGAATGGTTAGACGAAACGATATTTGTAACTGAGTTGTATTCAATTATATCGTGGTGATGTTTATATAGAAATACTCACCAGGTAACTGTTTTTCCGTTTTACATACAAGCGACCGAATCGAGCAGGAGGTTGAATAGATAGATTGAACAATCATCGTATCTGGGTTGTATTCGATAATGTTCATATAGTTATACTCACCAGGTAACTGTTCTTCCGATACACATACTAGCGACTGAATCGAACAGAAGGTTAAATGGTTAGACGAAACGATAATTGTATCTGAGTTGTATTCGATGATATCGTGATGATGTTTATATAGCAATACTCACCAGGTAACTGTTCTTCCGTTTTACATACAAGCGACCGAATCGAGCAGAAGGTTGAATTCAGTATAGATTGAACAATCATCGTATCTGGGTTGTATTCGATTATGTTTATATAGTTATACTCACCAGGTAACTGTTCTTCCGTTACACATACTAGCGACTGAATCGAACAGAAGGTTAAATGGTTAGACGAAACGATAATTGTATCTGAGTTGTATTCGATGATATCGTGATGATGTTTATATAGCAATACTCACCAGGTAACTGTTCTTCCGTTTTACATACAAGCGACCGAATCGAGCAGAAGGTTGAATTCTGAATAGATTGAACAATCATCGTATCTGGGTTGTATTCGATTATGTTTATATAGTTATACTCACCAGGTAACTGTTCTTCCGTTATACATACGAGCGACTGAATTGAACAGAAGGTTGAATGGATAGTATATGGGTTGTATTCGATTATGATGTTATGCTGTGTATATAGTTATACACACTAGGTGACGGTATTCTTGTTTTACATACGAGCGACCGAAACGAACAGAAAGTTGAATGGATAGTCCGAACAATCAATGTATCAGGGTGGTATCCGATTATATCGCAATACTGTATATATAGTGATACTAACCAGGTGACGGTACTTCCGTTACACATACTAGCGACTGAATCGAACAGAAGGTTAAATGGTTAGACGAAACGATAATTGAAACTGAGTTGTATTCTATTATATCGTGGTGATGTTTATAAAGAAATACTCACCAGGTTACTGTTCTTCCGTTATACATACGAGCAACCGAATCGAACAAAAGGTTGAATGGATAGTATATGGGTTGTATTCGATTATGATGTTATGCTGTGTATATAGTTATACACACTAGGTGACGGTATTCCCGTTTCACATACGAGCGACCGAAACGAACAGAAAGTTTAATGGATAGTCTGAACAATCAATGTATCTGGGTGGTATCCGATTATATCGCAATACTGTATATATAGTGATACTTACCAGGTGACGGTACTTCCGTTACACATACTAGCGACTGAATCGAACAGAAGGGTAAATGGTTAGACAAAACGATAATTGTATCTGAGTTGTATTCGATGATATCGTGATGATGTTTATATAGCAATACTCACCAGGTAACTGTTCTTCCGTTTTACATACAAGCGACCGAATCGAGCAGGAGGTTGAATAGATAGATTGAACAATCATCGTATCTGGGTTGTATTCGATAATGTTTATATAGTTATACTCACCAGGTAACTGTTCTTCCGTAACACATACTAGCGACTGAATCGAACAGAAGGTTGAATGGTTAGACGAAACGATAATTGTATCTGAGTTGTATTCGATGATATCGTGATGATGTTTATATAGCAATACTCACCAGGTAACTGTTCTTCCTATTTACATACAAGCGACCGAATCGAGCAGAAGGTTGAATTCAGTATAGATTGAACAATCATCGTATCTGGGTTGTATTCGATTATGTTTATATAGTAATACTCACCAGGTAACTGTTCTTCCGTTATACATACGAGCGACTGAATTGAACAGAAGGTTGAATGGATAGTATATGGGTTGTATTCGATTATGATGTTATGCTGTGTATATAGTTATACACACTAGGTGACGGTATTCCCGTTTTACATACGAGCGACCGAAACGAACAGAAAGTTGAATGGATAGTCTGAACAATCAATGTATCTGGGTGGTATCCGATTATATCGCAATACTGTATATATAGTGATACTAACCAGGTGACGGTACTTCCGTTACACATACTAGCGACTGAATCGAACAGAAGGTTAAATGATTAGACGAAACGATAATTGTAACTGAGTTGTGTTCTATTATATCGTGGTGATGTTTATATAGAAATACTCACCAGGTTACTGTTCTTTCGTTTTCACATACAAGCGACCGAATCGAGCAGAAGGTCAAATGGATAGATTGAACAATCATCGTATCTGGGTTGTATTCGATTATGTTTATATAGTTATACTCACCAGGTAACTGTTCTTCCGTTACACATACTAGCGACTGAATCGAACAGAAGGTTAAATGGTTAGACGAAACGATAATTGAAACTGAGTTGTATTCTATTATATCGTGGTGATGTTTATATAGAAATACCCACCAGGTTACTTTTCTTCCGTTATACATACGAGCAACCGAATCGAACAGAAGGTTGAATGGATAGTATATGGGTTGTATTCGATTATGATGTTATGCTGTGTATATAGTTATACACACTAGGTGACGGTATTCCCGTTTCACATACGAGCGACCGAAACGAACAGAAAGTTGAATGGATAGTCTGAACAATCGATGTATCTGGGTGGTATCCGATTATATCGCAATACTGTATATATAGTGATACTTACCAGGTGACGGTACTTCCGTTACACATACTAGCGACTGAATCGAACAGAAGGTTAAATGGTTAGACAAAACGATAATCGTATCTGAGTTGTATTCGATGATATCGTGATGATGTTTATATAGCAATACTCACCAGGTAACTGTTCTTCCGTTTTACATACAAGCGACCGAATCGAGCAGGAGGTTGAATAGATAGATTGAACAATCATCGTATCTGGGTTGTATTCGATAATGTTTATATAGTTATACTCACCAGGTAACTGTTCTTCCGTTACACATACTAGCGACTTAATCGAACAGAAGGTTAAATGGTTAGACGAAACGATAATTGTATCTGAGTTGTATTCGATGATATCGTGATTATGTTTATATAGCAATACTCACCAGGTAACTGTTCTTCCGTTTTACATACAAGCGACCGAATCGAGCAGAAGGTTGAATTCAGTATAGATTGAACAATCATCGTATCTGGGTTGTATTCGATTATGTTTATATAGTTATACTCACCAGGTAACTGTTCTTCCGTTACACATACTAGCGACTGAATCGAACAGAAGGTTAAATGGTTAGACGAAACGATAATTGTATCTGAGTTGTATTCGATGATATCGTGATGTTTATATAGCAATACTCACCAGGTAACTGTTCTTCCGTTTTACATACAAGCGACCGAATCGAGCAGAAGGTAGAATTCAGTATAGATTGAACAATCATCGTATCTGGGTTGTATTCGATTATGTTCATATAGTTATACTCACCAGGTAACTGTTCTTCCGTTATACATACGAGCGACTGAATTGAACAGAAGGTTGAATGGATAGTATATGGGTTGTATTCGATTATGATGTTATGCTGTGTATATAGTTATACACACTAGGTGACGGTATTCTTGTTTTACATACGAGCTACCGAAACGAACAGAAAGTTGAATGGATAGTCTGAACAATCAATGTATCAGGGTGGTATCCGATTATATCGCAATACTGTATATATAGTGATACATACCAGGTGACGGTACTTCCGTTACACATACTAGCGACTGAATCGAACAGAAGGTTAAATGGTTAGACGAAACGATAATTGTAACTGAGTTGTATCCTATTATATCGTGGTGATGTTTATATAGAAATACTCACCAGGTTACTGTTCTTCCGTTATACATACGAGCAACCGAATCGAACAGAAGGTTGAATGGATAGTATATGGGTTGTATTCGATTATGATGTTATGCTGTGTATGTAGTTATACACACTAGGTGACGGTATTCCCGTTTTACATACGAGTGACCAAAACGAACAGAAAGTTGAATGGATTGTCTGAACAATCAATGTATCTGGGTGGTATCCGATTATATCGCAATACTGTATATATAGTGATACTAACCAGGTGACGGTACTTCCGTTACACATACTAGCGACTGAATCGAACAGAAGGTTAAATGGTTAGACGAAACGATAATTGTAACTGAGTTGTATTCTATTATATCGTGGTGATGTTTATATAGAAATACTCACCAGGTAACTGTTCTTTCGTTTTCACATACAAGCGACCGAATCGAGCAGAAGGTCAGATGGATAGATTGAACAATCATCGTATCTGGGTTGTATTCGATTATGTTTATATAGTTATACTCACAAGGTAACTGTTCTTCCGTTACACATACTAGCGACTGAATCGAACAGAAGGTTAAATGGTTAGACGAAACGATAATTGAAACTGGGTTGTATTCTATTATATCGTGGTGATGTTTATATAGAAATACTCACCAGGTTACTGTTCTTCCGTTATACATACGAGCAACCGAATCGAACAGAAGGTTGAATGGATAGTATATGGGTTGTATTCGATTATAATGTTATGCTGTGTATATAGTTATACACACTAGGTGACGGTATTCCCGTTTCACATACGAGCGACCGAAACGAACAGAAAGTTGAATGGATAGTCTGAACAGTCAATGTATCTGGGTGGTATCCGATTATATCGCAATACTGTATATATAGTGATACTTACCAGGTGACGGTACTCCCGTTACACATACTAGCGACTGAATCGAACAGAAGGTTGAATGGTTAGACAAAACGATAATTGTATCTGAGTTGTATTCGATGATATCGTGATGATGTTTATATAGCAATACTCACCAGGTAACTGTTCTTCCGTTTTACATACAAGCGACCGAATCGAGCAGGAGGTTGAATAGATAGATTGAACAATCATCGTATCTGGGTTGTATTCGATAATGTTTATATAGTTATACTCACCAGGTAACTGTTCTTCCGTTACACATACTAGCGACTGAATCGAACAGAAGGTTAAATGGTTAGACGAAACGATAATTGTATATGAGTTGTATTCGATGATATCGTGATGATGTTTATATAGCAATACTCTTCAGGTAACTGTTCTTCCGTTTTACATACAAGCGACCGAATCGAGCAGAAGGTTGAATTCAGTATAGATTGAACAATCATCGTATCTGGGTTGTATTCGATTATGTTTATACCCAGACAGCACAGTATATCCATTAGTCATCCACAGGATATCCATCGTGGATATCCAGTATATCCACTGGATATCGATGGATATCCTATAGATATACAATAGATATCCATATGTCCGCCTATATCCAGGATATAGGGATATCTAATGGATGTCCATGGATATATATATAATGGATATCCATTCGATATCCCATGGATATTCATGGGATATCAACTATTCACATTAAATACATCTATTAGATATATAATGGATATATAATCGATATTCATAATAGATATAGTGATATTATTTTACAGGATAATGATGAAATGAGACTATGGAAAATAATGTTCACTCTTTTCAACTAATAATTACAAAACACATATAAGATACTTGCATTCATCATATCATCTCCTGCTTCTGAATTCTTCTTACAAAAAAAAAAAAATTGGATAATATTTCTTATTTTTCAAATTGCCAGGAAGAATGAGAAAATACCACTGATGTAATAACACTTACTGGGGTTGTGATGATAATTCTTGCTGAAGCATATCCCAGCCAATCCTTGATGGTTCTTTTAGCATTTGGGCCTAGGATAGGTGCATCTGTAATATTCAATAATACAATCAATTATATTATGATATCTCTCAAACAATAAAAAATTTACTTACTTCTGATTATAAATGAATATACTTTTTTCCCCTTCTTCGCCTTTCCCAGTTATAAAGAAAGGCAACTTCTCATCCAATATGAGCAAGAAAGTAGGTACATCTGAAAAAAAATCAGTATGCAATGTTATAATGAATGTCAATGACGTGAATATGGGGACGGGGAAATTAGACAATATACGTTCATGATGCCTACTCCACAATAGGTACAAAATAAACATTCAACATATTAAAAATACCTTTTATTGTCCAAAACCGAATCCACGTACCGACTTCTTCACTTTAATGTAGGTATAGGTGATCCAAAATCCACCGAAATTGTAAAATCATCAGAAACAAATCACAGCATAACAAACACTGCACTGCATACACACGTTATATACAACAAACAAAAATAAAATGGCCACCACAAGGCGTTGGCGTTCCGAGACTTCCGACTCGGATGAGTTCGTGCTACTTCGGTCTCGACTTCATTTGGTGGATATCCATTGAATATCCAGTGGATATATGTCAGGACATTGAAAACTTTTTGTTATCGTTCAATATCATGTATTTTATAGCTTTCTCATCACTCTCTCTTGATTAATCGTTATATCGTCATATCCATTCACAAAACAATATTTCTTCAGAATATCCAAGGAATATATCCACTGGATGTCCATTAGATATCTCTCATGGACTGGACATTCAGTGGATATACGGCTATCCATTAGATATCTAATAGATATTGTGTGCTGTCTGGGTATAGTTATACTCACCAGGTAACTGTTCTTCCGTTATACATACGAGCGACTGAATTGAACAGAAGGTTGAATGGATAGTGTATGGGTTGTATTCGATTATGATGTTATGCTGTGTATATAGTTATACACACTAGGTGACGGTATTCTTGTTTTACATACGAGCGACCGAAACGAACAGAAAGTTGAATGGATAGTCTGAACAATCAATGTACCAGGGTGGTATCCGATTATATCGCAATAATGTATATATAGTGATACTAACCAGGTGACGGTATTTCCGTTACACATACTAGCGACTGAATCGAACAGAAGGTTAAATGGTTAGACGAAACGATAATTGAAACTGAGTTGTATTCGATTATATCGTGGTGATGTTTATATAGAAATACTCACCAGGTAACTGTTCTTTCGTTTTCACATACAAGCGACCGAATCGAGCAGAAGGTCGAATGGATAGATTGAACAATCATCGTATCTGGGTTGTATTCGATTATGTTTATATAGTTATACTCACCAGGTAACTGTTCTTCCGTTACACATACTAGCGAATGAATCGAACAGAAGGTTAAATGGTTAGACGAAACGATAATTGAAACTGAGTTGTATTCGATTATATCGTGGTGATGTTAATATAGAAATACTCACCAGGTAACTGTTCTTTCGTTTTCACATACAAGCGACCGAATCGAGCAGAAGGTCAAATGGATAGATTGAACAATCATCGTATCTGGGTTGTATTCGATTATGTTTATATAGTTATACTCACCAGGTAACTGTTCTTCCGTTACACATACGAGCGACTGAATCGAACAGAAGGTTGAATGGATAGTATATGGGTTGTATTCGATTATGATGTTATGCTGTGTATATAGTTATACACACTAGGTGACGGTATTCTTGTTTTACATACGAGCGACCGAAACGAACAGAAAGTTGAATGGATAGTCTGAACAATCAATGTATCAGGGTGGTATCCGATTATATCGCAATACTGTATATATAGTGATACATACCAGGTGACGGTACTTACGTTACACATACTAGCGACTGAATCGAACAGAAGGTTAAATGGTTAGACGAAACGATAATTGTAACTGAGTTGTATTCTATTATATCGTGGTGATGTTTATATAGTTATACTCACCAGGTAACTGTTCTTCCGTTATACATACGAGCAACCGAATCGAACAGAAGGTTGAATGGATAGTATATGGGTTGTATTCGATTATGATGTTATGCTGTGTATATAGTTATACACACTAGGTGACGGTATTCCCGTTTTACATACGAGCGACCGAAACGAACAGATAGTTGAATGGATAGTCTGAACAATCAATGTATCTGGGTGGTATCCGATTATATCGCAATACTGTATATATAGTGATACTAACCAGGTGACGGTACTTCCGTTACACATACTAGCGACTGAATCGAACAGAAGGTTAAATGGTTAGACGGAACGATAATTGAAACTGAGTTGAATTCGATTATATCGTGGTGATGTTTATATAGAAATACTCACCAGGTTACTGTTCTTCCGTTATACATACGAGCAACCGAATCGAACAGAAGGTTGAATTCAGTATAGATTGAACAATCATCGTATCTGGGTTGTATTCGATTATGTTTATATAGTTATACTCACCAGGTAACTGTTCTTCCGTTATACATACGAGCGACTGAATTGAACAGAAGGTTGAATGGATAGTATATGGGTTGTATTCGATTATGATGTTATGCTGTGTATATAGTTATACACACTAGGTGACGGTATTCTTGTTTTACATACGAGCGACCGAAACGAACAGAAAGTTGAATGGATAGTCTGAACAATCAATGTATCAGGGTGGTATCCGATTATATCGCAATACTGTATATATAGTGATACATACCAGGTGGTGACGGTACTTCCGTTACACATACTAGCGACTGAATCGAACAGAAGGTTGAATGGTTAGACGAAACGACAATTGTAACTGAGTTGTATTCTATTATATCGTGGTGATGTTTATATAGAAATACTCACCAGGTTACTGTTCTTCCGTTATACATACGAGCAACCGAATCGAACAGAAGGTTGAATGGATAATATCTGGGTTGTATTCGATTATGATGTTATGCTGTGTATATAGTTAAACACACTAGGTGACGGTATTCCCGTTTCACATATGAGCGACCGAAACGAACAGAAAGTTGAATGGATAGTCTGAACAATCAATGTATCTGGGTGGTATCCGATTATATCGCAATACTGTATATATAGTGATACTAACCAGGTGACGGTACTTCCGTTACACATACTAGCGACTGAATCGAACAAAAGGTTAAATGGTCAGACGAAACGATAATTGATACTGAGTTGTATTCGATTATATCGTGGTGATGTTTATATAAAAATACTCACCAGGTAACTGTTCTTTCGTTTTCACATACAAGCGACCGAATCGAGCCGAAGGTCAAATGGATAGATTGAACAATCATCGTATCTGGGTTGTATTCGATTATGTTTATATAGTTATACTCACCAGGTAACTGTTCTTTCGTTATACATACGAGCGACTGAATCGAACATAAGGTTGAATGGATAGATTGAACAATCATTGTATCTGGGTTGTATCCGAATATATCGTTATGCTGTATATTCAGTTACACCTATCATGTAACGGTTCTTTCGTTACACATAAGAGCGTCCGAATCGTAAATTAGGTTGGATGGATAGACGGAACGATAATTGTAACTGAGTTGTATTCGATGATATCGTGATGATGTTTATATAGCAATACTCACCAGGTAACTGTTCTTCCGTTTTACATACAAGCGACCGAATCGAGCAGAAGGTTGAATTCAGTATAGATTGAACAATCATCGTATCTGGGTTGTATTCGATTATGTTTATATAGTTATACTCACCAGGTAACTGTTCTTCCGTTATACATACGAGCGACTGAATTGAACAGAAGGTTGAATGGATAGTATATGGGTTGTATTCGATTATGATGTTATGCTGTGTATATAGTTATACACACTAGGTGACGGTATTCTTGTTTTACATACGAGCGACCGAAACGAACAGAAAGTTGAATGGATAGTCTGAACAATCAATGTATCTGGGTGGTATCCGATTATATCGCAATACTGTATATATAGTGATACTAACCAGGTGACGGTTCTTCCGTTACACATACTAGCGACTGAATCGAACAGAAGGTTAAATGGTTAGACGAAACGATGATTGTATCTGAGTTGTATTCGATTATATCGTGGTGATGTTTATATAGAAATACTCACCAGGTAACTGTTCTTTCGTTTTCACATACAAGCGACCGAATCGAGCAGAAGGTCAAATGGATAGTATCTGGGTTGTATTCGATTATGATGTTATGCTGTGTATATAGTTAAACACACTAGGTGACGGTATTCCCGTTTCACATACGAGCGATCGAAACGAACAGAAAGTTGAATGGATAGTCTGAACAATCAATGTATCTGGGTGGTATCCGATTATATCGCAATACTGTATATATAGTGATACTAACCAGGTGACGGTACTTCCGTTACACATACTAGCGACTGAATCGAACAGAAGGTTAAATGGTTAGACGAAACGATAATTGTATCTGAGTTGTATTCGATTATATCGTGGTGATGTTCATATAAAAATACTCACCAGGTAACTGTTCTTTCGTTTTCACATACAAGCGACCGAATCGAGCAGAAGGTCAAATGGATAGATTGAACAATCATCGTATCTGGGTTGTATTCGATTATGTTCATATAGTTATACTCACCAGGTAACTGTTCTTCCGTTATACATACGAGCGACTGAATTGAACAGAAGGTTGAATGGATAGTATATGAGTTGTATTCGATTATGATGTTATGCTGTGTATATAGTTATACACACTAGGTAACGGTTTTCTTGTTTTACATACGAGCGACCGAAACGAACAGAAAGTTGAATGGATAGTCTGAACAATCAATGTATCTGGGTGGTATCCGATTATATCGCAATACTGTATATATAGTGATACTAACCAGGTGACGGTACTTCCGTTACACATACTAGCGACTGAATCGAACAGAAGGTTAAATGGTTAGACGAAACGATAATTGTAACTGAGTTGTATTCTATTATATCGTGGTGATGTTTATATAAAAATACTCACCAGGTTACTGTTCTTCCGTTATACATACGAGCAACCGAATCGAACAGAAGGTTGAATGGATAGTCTGAACAATCAATGTATCTGGGTGGTATCCGATTATATCGCAATACTGTATATATAGTGATACCAACCAGGTGACGGTACTTCCGTTACACATACTAGCGACTGAATCGAACAGAAGGTTAAATGGTTAGACGAAACGATAATTGTATCTGAGTTGTATTCGATGATAACGTGATGATGTTTATATAGCAATACTCACCAGGTAACTGTTCTTCCGTTTTACATACAAGCGACCGAATCGAGCAGAAGGTTGAATTTAGTATAGATTGAACAATCATCGTATTTGGGTTGTATTCGATTATGTTTATATAGTTATACTCACCAGGTAACTGTTCTTCCGTTATACATACGAGCGACTGAATTGAACAGAAGGTTGAATGGATAGTATATGGGTTGTATTCGATTATGATGTTATGCTGTGTATATAGTTATACACACTAGGTGACGGTATTCCCGTTTCACATACGAGCGACCGAAACAAAAAGAAAGTTGAATGGATAGACTGAACAATCAATGTATCTGGGTGGTATCCGATTATATCGCAATACTGTATATATAGTGATACTTACCAGGTGACGGTACTTCCGTTACACATACTAGCGACTGAATCGAACAGAAGGTCAAATGGTTAGACAAAACGATAATTGTATCTGAGTTGTATTCGATGATATCGTGATGATGTTTATATAGCAATACTCACCAGGTAACTGTTCTTCCGTTTTACATACAAGCGACCGAATCGAGCAGGAGGTTGAATAGATAGATTGAACAATCATCGTATCTGGGTTGTATTCGATTATGTTTATATAGTTATACTCACCAGGTAACTGTTCTTCCGTTATACAAAAGAGCGACTGAATTGAACAGAAGGTTAAATGGTTAGACGAAACGATAATTGTATCTGAGTTGTATTCGATGATATCGTGATGGTGTTTATATAGCAATACTCACCAGGTAACTGTTCTTCCGTTTTACATACAAGCGACCGAATCGAGCAGAAGGTTGAATTAAGTATAGATTGAACAATCATCGTATCTGGGTTGTATTCGATTATGTTTATATAGTTATACTCACCAGGTAACTGTTCTTCCGTTATACATACGAGCGACTGAATTGAACAGAAGGTTGAATGGATAGTATATGGGTTGTATTCGATTATGATGTTATGCTGTGTATATAGTAATACACACTAGGTGACGGTATTCTTGTTTTACATACGAGCGACCGAAACGAACAGAAAATTGAATGGATAGTCTGAACAATCAATGTATCTGGGTGGTATCCGATTATATCGCAATACTGTATATATAGTGATACTAACCAGGTGACGGTACTTCCGTTACACATACTAGCGACTGAATCGAACAGAAGGTTAAATGGTTAGACGAAACGATGATTGTAACTGAGTTGTATTCGATTATATCGTGGTGATGTTTATATAGAAATACTCACCAGGTAACTGTTCTTTCGTTTTCACATACAAGCGACCGAATCGAGCAGAAGGTCAAATGGATAGTATCTGGGTTGTATTCGATTATGATGTTATGCTGTGTATATAGTTAAACACACTAGGTGACGGTATTCCCGTTTCACATAGTAGCGACCGAAACGAACAGAAAGTTGAATGGATAGTCTGAACAATCAATGTATCTGGGTGGTATCCGATTATATCGCAATACTGTATATATAGTGATACTAACCAGGTGACGGTACTTCCGTTACACATACTAGCGACTGAATCGAACAGAAGGTTAAATGGTTAGACGAAACGATAATTGTATCTGAGTTGTATTCGATTATATCGTGGTGATGTTCATATAAAAATACTCACCAGGTAACTGTTCTTTCGTTTTCACATACAAGCGACCGAATCGAGCAGAAGGTCAAATGGATAGATTGAACAATCATCGTATCTGGGTTGTATTCGATTATGTTCATATAGTTATACTCACCAGGTAACTGTTCTTCCGTTATACATACGAGCGACTGAATTGAACAGAAGGTTGAATGGATAGTATATGAGTTGTATTCGATTATGATGTTATGCTGTGTATATAGTTATACACACTAGGTAACGGTATTCTTGTTTTACATACGAGCGACCGAAACGAACAGAAAGTTGAATGGATAGTCTGAACAATCAATGTATCTGGGTGGTATCCGATTATATCGCAATACTGTATATATAGTGATACTAACCAGGTGACGGTACTTCCGTTACATATACTAGCGACTGAATCGAACAGAAGGTTAAATGGTTAGACGAAACGATAATTGTAACTGAGTTGTATTCTATTATATCGTGGTGATGTTTATATAAAAATACTCACCAGGTTACTGTTCTTCCGTTATAAATACGAGCAACCGAATCGAACAGAAGGTTGAATGGATAGTCTGAACAATCAATGTATCTGGGTGGTATCCGATTATATCGCAATACTGTATATATAGTGATACTAACCAGGTGACGGTACTTCCGTTACACATACTAGCGACTGAATCGAACAGAAGGTTAAATGGTTTGACGAAACGATAATTGTATCTGAGTTGTATTCGATGATAACGTGATGATGTTTATATAGCAATACTCACCAGGTAACTGTTCTTCCGTTTAACATACAAGCGACCGAATCGAGCAGAAGGTTGAATTTACTATAGATTGAACAATCATCGTATTTGGGTTGTATTCGATTATGTTTATATAGTTATACTCACCAGGTAACTGTTCTTCCGTTATACATACGAGCGACTGAATTGAACAGAAGGTTGAATGGATAGTATATGGGTTGTATTCGATTATGATGTTATGCTGTGTATATAGTTATACACACTAGGTGACTGTATTCCCGTTTTACATACGAGCGACCGAAACTAAAAGAAAGTTGAATGGATAGACTGAACAATCAATGTATCTGGGTGGTATCCGATTATATCGCAATACTGTATATATAGTGATACTTACCAGGTGACGGTACTTCCGTTACACATACTAGCGACTGAATCGAACAGAAGGTTAAATGGTTAGACAAAACGATAATTGTATCTGAGTTGTATTCGATGATATCGTGATGATGTTTATATAGCAATACTCACCAGGTAACTGTTCTTCCGTTTTACATACAAGCGACCGAATCGAGCAGGAGGTTGAATAGATAGATTGAACAATCATCGTATCTGGGTTGTATTCGATAATGTTTATATAGTTATACTCACCAGGTAACTGTTCTTCCGTTATACAAAAGAGCGACTGAATTGAACAGAAGGTTAAATGGTTAGACGAAACGATAATTGTATCTGAGTTGTATTCGATGATATCGTGATGGTGTTCATATAGCAATACTCACCAGGTAACTGTTCTTCCGTTTTACATACAAGCGACCGAATCGAGCAGAAGGTTGAATTCAGTATAGATTGAACAATCATCGTATCTGGGTTGTATTCGATTATGTTTATATAGTTATACTCACCAGGTAACTGTTCTTCCGTTATACATACGAGCGACTGAATTGAACAGAAGGTTGAATGGATAGTATATGGGTTGTATTCGATTATGATGTTATGCTGTGTATATAGTTATACACACTAGGTGACGGTATTCTTGTTATATATACGAGCGACCGAAACGAACAGAAAGTTGAATGGATAGTCTGAACAATCAATGTATCAGGGTGGTATCCGATTATATCGCAATACTGTATATATAGTGATACATACCAGGTGACGGTACTTCCGTTACACATACTAGCGACTGAATCGAACAGAAGGTTAAATGGTAAGACGAAACGATAATTGTAACTGAGTTGTATTCTATTATATCGTGGTGATGTTTATATAGAAATACTCACCAGTTTACTGTTCTTCCGTTATACATACGAGCAACCGAATCGAACAGAACGTTGAATGGATAGTATCTGGGTTATATTCGATTATGATGTTATGCTGTGTATATAGTTAAACACACTAGGTGACGGTATTCTCGTTTCACATACGAGCGACCGAAACAAACAGGAAGTTTAATGGATAGTCTGAACAATCAATGTATCTGGGTGGTATCCGATTATATCGCAATACTGTATATATAGTGATACTAACCAGGTGACGGTACTTCCGTTACACATACTAGCGACTGAATCGAACAGAAGGTTAAATGGTTAGACGAAACGATAATTGAAACTGAGTTGTATTCGATTATATCGTGGTGATGTTTATATAGAAATACTCACCAGGTAACTGTTCTTTCGTCATACAAGCGACCAAATCGAGCAGAAGGTCAAATGGATAGATTGAACAATCATCGTATCTGGGTTGTATTCGATTATGTTTATATAGTTATACTCACCAGGTAACTGTTCTTTCGTTATACATACGAGCGACTGAATCGAACATAAGGTTTTAATGGATAGATTGAACAATCATTGTATCTGGGTTGTATCCGAATATATCGTTATGCTGTATATTCAGTTACACCTATCATGTAACGGTTCCTTCGTTACACATACGAGCGTCCGAATCGAAAATTAGGTTGGATGGATAGACGGAAAAATAATTGTAACTGAGTTGTATTCGATGATATCGTGATGATGTTTATATAGCAATACTCACCAGGTAACTGTTCTTCCGTTTTACATACAAGCGACCGAGTCGAGCAGAAGGTTGAATTCAGTATAGATTGAACAATCATCGTATCTGGGTTGTATTCGATTATGTTTATATAGTTATACTCACCAGGTAACTGTTCTTCCGTTATACATACGAGCGACTGAATTGAACAGAAGGTTGAATGGATAGTATATGGGTTGAATTCGATTATGATGTTATGCTGTGTATATAGTTATACACACTAGGTGACGGTATTCTTGTTTTACATACGAGCGACCGAAATGAACAGAAATATGAATGGATAGTCTGAACAATCAATGTATTAGGGTGGTATCCGATTATATCGCAATACTGTATATATAGTGATACATACCAGGTGACGGTACTTCCGTTACACATACTAGCGACTGAATCGAACAAAAGGTTGAATGGTTAGACGAAACGATAATTGTAACTGAGTTGTATTCTATTATATCGTGGTGATGTTAATATAGAAATACTCACCAGGTTTCTGTTCTTCCGTTATACATACGAGCAACCGAATCGAACAGAAGGTTGAATGGATAGTATATGGGTTGTATTCGATTATGATGTTATGCTGTGTATATAGTTATACACACTAGGTGACGGTATTCCCGTTTTACATACGAGCGACCGAAACAAAAAGAAAGTTGAATGGATAGACTGAACAATCAATGTATCTGGGTGGTATCCGATTATATCGCAATACTGTATATATAGTGATACTTACCAGGTGACGGTTCTTCCGTTACACATACTAGCGACTGAATCGAAAAGAAGGTTAAATGGTTAGACATAACGATAATTGTATCTGAGTTGTATTCGATGATATCGTGATGATGTTTATATAGCAATACTCACCAGGTAACTGTTCTTCCGTTTTACATACAAGCGACCGAATCGAGCAGGAGGTTGAATAGATAGATTGAACAATCATCGTATCTGGGTTGTATTCGATAATGTTTATATAGTTATACTCACCAGGTAACTGTTCTTCCGTTACACATACTAGCGACCGAATCGAACAGAAGTTTAAATGGTTAGACGAAACGATAATTGTATCTGAGTTGTAATCGATGATATCGTGATGATGTTTATATAGCAATACTCACCAGGTAACTGTTCTTTCGTTTTACATACAAGCGACCGAATCGAGCAAAAGGTTGAATTCAGTATAGATTGAACAATCATCGTATCTGGGTTGTATTCGATTATTTTTATATAGTTATACTCACCAGGTAACTGTTCTTCCGTTAAACATACGAGCGACTGAATTGAAAAGAAGGTTGAATGGATAGTATATGGGTTGTATTCGATTATGATGTTATGCTGTGTATATAGTTATACACACTAGGTGACGGTATTCTTGTTTTACATACGAGCGACAGAAACGAACAGAAAGTTGAATGGATAGTCTGAACAATCAATGTATCAGGGTGGTATCCGATTATATCGCAATACTGTATATATAGTGATACATACCAGGTGACGGTACTTCCGTTACACATACTAGCGACTGAATCGAACAGAAGGTTAAATGGTTAGACGAAACGATAATTGTAACTGAGTTGTATTCGATGATATCGTGAGGATGTTTATATAGCAATACTCACCAGGTAACTGTTCTTCCGTTTTACATACAAGCGACCGAATCGAACAGAAAATTGAATGAATAGATTGAGCAATCATAGTATCTAGGTTGTATTCGATTATATCGTGTTGATGTTTATATAGTTATACTCACCAGGTAACTGTTCTTCCTTATTGCATACGAGCGTCCGAATCGAACAGAAGGTTGAAAGAATAGATTGAACAATCATCGTATCTAGGTTGTATTCGATTATATCGTGTTGATGTTTATATAGCAATACCCACCAGGTAACTGTTCTTCCGTTTTACATACAAGCGACCGAATCGAACAGAAAATTGAATGAATAGATTGAGCAATCATAGTATCTAGGTTGTATTCGATTATATCGTGTTGATGTTTATATAGTTATACTCACCAGGTAACTGTTCTTCCTTATTGCATACGAGCGTCCGAATCGAACAGAAGGTTGAAAGAATAGATTGAACAATCATCGTATCTAGGTTGTATTCGATTATATCGTGTTGATGTTTATATAGCAATACCCACCAGGTAACTGTTCTTCCGTTTTACATACGAGCGTCCGAATCGAACAGAAGGTTGAATGGATAGATTGAACAATCATCGTATCTGGGTTGTATTTGATTATGTTTATATAGTTATACTAACCAGGTAACTGTTCTTCCGTTATACATACGAGCGACTTCATTGAACAGAAGGTTGAATAGTTAGACGACACGATAATTGTATCTGTTGTATTCGATGATATCGTGATGATGTTTATATAGCAATACTCACCAGTTAACTGTTCTTCCGTTTTACATACGAGCGTCCGAATCGAACAGAAGGTTGAATGGATAGATTGAACAATCATCGTATCTGGGTTGTATTTGATTATGTTTATATAGTTATACTAACCAGGTAACTGTTCTTCCGTTATACATACGAGCGACTTTATTGAACAGAAGGTTGAATAGTTAGACGACACGATAATTGTATCTGTTGTATTCGATGATATCGTGATGATGTTTATATAGCAATACTCACCAGTTAACTGTTCTTCCGTTTTACATACGAGCGTCCGAATCGAACAGAAGGTTGAATGGATAGATTGAACAATCATCGTATCTGGGTTGTATTTGATTATGTTTATATAGTTATACTTACCAGGTAACTGTTCTTCCGTTATACATACGAGCGACTTAATTGAACAGAAGGTTGAATAGTTAGACGACACGATAATTGTATCTGTTGTATTCGATGATATCGTGATGATGTTTATATAGCAATACTCACCAGGTAACTGTTCTTCCATTTTACATACGAGCGTCCGAATCGAACAGAAGGTTGAATGGATAGATTGAACAATCATCGTATCTGGGTTGTATTTGATTATGTTTATAAAGTTATACTTACCAGGTAACTGTTCATCCGTTTTACATAAGAGCGTCAGAATCGAACAGAAGGTTGAATGGATAGATTGAACAATCATCGTATCTGGGTTGTATTCGATTATGTTTATATAGTTATACTCACCAGGTTACTGTTCTTCCGTTATACATACGAGCGACTTGATTGAACAGAAGGTTGAATAGTTAGACGACACGATAATTGTATCTGAGTTGTATTCGATGATATCTTGATGATGTTTATATAGCAATACCCACCAGGTAACTGTTCTTCCGTTTTACATACGAGCGTCCGAATCGAACAGAAGGTTGAATGGATAGATTGAACAATCATCGTATCTGGGTTGTATTTGATTATGTTTATATAGTTATACTTACCAGGTAACTGTTCTGCCGTTTAACAAAAGAGCGTCCGAATCGATCAGAAGGTTGAAAAGATTAGACTGAACTATAATCGTATCTAGGTTGTATTCGATTATATCGTGTTGATGTTTATATAGTAATACTCACCAGGTAACCGTTCTTCCGTTTTACATACGAGCGTCCGAATCGAACAGAAGGTTGAATGGATAGATTGAACAATCATCGTATCTGGGTTGTATTCGATTTTGTTTATATAGTTATACTTACCAGGTAACTGTTCTTCCGTTTTACATAATAGCGTCCGAATCGAACAGAAGGTTGAATGGATAGATTGAACAATCATCGTATCTGGGTTGTATTCGATTATGTTTATATAGTTATACTTACCAGGTAACTGTTCTTCCGTTTTACATAAAAGCGTCCGAATCGAACAGGAGGTTGAATGGATAGATTGAACAATCATCGTATCTGGGTTGTATTCGATTATGTTTATATAGTTATACTTACCAGGTAACTGTTCTTCCGTTTTACATAAGAGCGTCCGAATCGAACAGAAGGTTGAATTGATAGATTAAACAATCATCGTATCTGGGTTGTATTCGATTATGTTTATATAGTTATACTTACCAGGTAACTGTTCTTCCGTTATACATACGAGCGACTTAATTGAACAGAAGGTTGAATAGCAAGACGACACGATATTTGTATCTGTTGTATTCGATGATATCGTGATGATGTTTATATATTCCCGTTTTACATACGAGCGACCGAAACGAACAGAAAGTTGAATGGATAAACTGAACAATCAATGTATCTGAGTGGTATCCGATTATATCGCAATACTGTATATATAGTGATACATACCAGGTGACGGTACTTCCGTTACCCATACTAGCGACTGCATCGAACAGAAGGTTGAATGGATAGACTGAACGATCATCGTATTTGGGTTGTATTCGATTATATCGTGATGATTATCATATAGTAGGTCTAATCAGGTGACAGTTCTTCCGTTATACATACGAGCAACCGAATCGAACATAAGGTTGGATAGATAGATCGAACAATCATCGTATCTGGGTTGTATTCGATTATGTTTATATAGTTATACTCACCAGGTAACTGTTCTTCCGTTACACATACTAGCGACTGAATCGAACAGAAGGTTAAATGGTTAGACGAAACGATAATTGTGTCTGAGTTGTATTCGATGATATCGTGATGATGTTTATATAGCAATACTCACCAGGTAACTGTTCTTCCGTTTTACATACAAGCGACCGAATCGAGCAGAAGGTTGAATTTAGTATAGATTGAACAATCATCGTATCTGGGTTGTATTCGATTATGTTTATATAGTTATACTCACCAGGTAACTGTTTTTCCGTTATACATACGCGCGACTGAATTGAACAGAAGATTGAATAGTTAGACGACACGATGATTGTATCTGTTGTATTCGATGGTATCGTGATGATGTTTATATAGCAATACCCACCAGGTAACTGTTCCTCCGTTTTACATACGAGCGTCCGAATCGAACAGAAGGTTGAATGGATAGATTGAACAATCTTCGTATCTGGGTTGTATTCGATTATGTTTATATAGTTATACTTACCAGGTAACTGTTCTTCCGTTATACATACGAGCGACTGAATTGAACAGAAGGTTGAATAGTTAGACGACACGATGATTGTATCTGTTGTATTCGATGATATCGTGATGATGTTTATATAGCAATACTCACCAGGTAACTGTTCTTCCGTTTTACATACAAGCGACCGAATCGAGCAGAAGGTTGAATTTAGTATAGATTGAACAATCATCGTATCTAGGTTGTATTCGATTATATCGTGTTGATGTTAATATAGTTATACTCACCAGGTAACTGTTCTTCCGTTTTACATACGAGCGTCCGAATCGAACAGAAGGTTGAATGGATAGATTGAACAATCATCGTATCTGGGTTGTATTCGATTATGTTTATATAGTTATACTTACCAGGTAACTGTTCTTTCGTTATACATACGAGCGACTTAATTGAACAGAAGGTTGAATAGTTAGACGACACGATGATTGTATCTGTTGTATTCGATGGTATCGTGATGATGTTTATATAGCAATACCCACCAGGTAACTGTTCCTCCGTTTTACATACGAGCGTCCGAATCGAACAGAAGGTTGAATGGATAGATTGAACAATCATCGTATCTGGGTTGTATTTGATAATGTTTATATAGTTATACTCACCAGGTAACTGTTCTTCCGTTATACATACGAGCAACCAAATCGAACAGAAGGTTGAATGGATAGTCTGAACAATCAATGTATCTGGGTGGTATCCGATTATATCGCAATACTGTATATATAGTGATACATACCAGGAGACAATAATTCCGTTACACATACTAGCGACTGAATCGAACAGAAGGTTGAATGGTTAGACGAAACGATAATTGGAACTGAGTTGTATTCGATTATTCCGTGGTGATGTTTATATAGAAATACTCACCAGGTAACTGTTCTATCGTTTTCACTTACAAGCGACCGAATCGAGCAGAAGGTTGAAAGGATAGATTGAACAATCATCGTATCTGGGTTGTATTCGATTATGTTCATATAGTTATACTCACCAGGTAACTGTTCTTCCGTTATACATACTAGCGACTGAATCGAACAGAAGGTTAAATGGTTAGACGAAACGATAATTGTATCTGAGTTGTATTCGATGATATCGTGATGATGTTTATATAGCAATACTCACCAGGTAACTGTTCTTCCGTTTTACATACGAGCGTCCGAATCGAACAGAAGGTTGAATGGATAGATTGAACAATCATCGTATCTGGGTTGTATTTGATAATGTTTATATAGTTATACTCACCAGGTAACTGTTCTTCCGTTACACATACTAGCGACTGAATCGAACAGAAGGTTAAATGGTTAGACGAAACGATAATTGTATCTGAGTTGTATTCGATGATATCGTGATGATGTTTATATAGCAATACTCACCAGGTAACTGTTCTTCCGTTTTACATACAAGCGACCGAATCGAGCAGAAGGTTGAATTCAGTATAGATTGAACAATCATCGTATCTGGGTTGTATTCGATTATGTTTATATAGTTATACTTACCAGGTAACTGTTCTTCCGTTATACATACGAGCGACTGAATTGAACAGAAGGTTGAATGGATAGTATATGGGTTGTATTCGATTATGATGTTATGCTGTGTATATAGTTATACACACTAGGTGACGGTATTCCCGTTTAACATACGAGCGACCGAAACGAACAGGAAGTTGAATGGATAGACTGAACAATCAATGTATCAGGGTGGTATCCGATTATATCGCAATACTGTATATATAGTGATACATACCAGGTGACGGTACTTCCGTTACACATACTAGCGACTGAATCGAACAGAAGGTTAAATGGTTAGACGAAACGATAATTGTAACTGAGTTGTATTCTATTATATCGTGGTGATGTTTATATAGAAATACTCACCAGGTTACTGTTCTTCCGTTATACATACGAGCAACCGAATCGAACAGAAGGCTGAATGGATAGTCTGAACAATCAATGTATCTGGGTGGTATCCGATTATATCGCAATACTGTATATATAGTGATACTAACCAGGTGACGGTACTTTCGTTACACATACTAGCGACTGAATCGAACAGAAGGTTAAATGGTTAGACGAAACGATAATTGGAACTGAGTTGTATTCGATAATATCGTGGTGATGTTTATATAGAAATATTCACCAGGTAACTGTTCTTTCGTTTTCACATACAAGCGACCGAATCGAGCAGAAGGTCAAATGGATAGATTGAACAATCATCGTATCTGGGTTGTATTCGATTATGTTTATATAGTTATACTCACCAGGTAACTGTTCTTTCGTTATACATACGAGCGACTGAATCGAAAATAAGGTTGAATGGATAGATTGAACAATCATTGTATCTGGGTTGTATCCAAATATATCGTTATGCTGTATATTCAGTTACACCTATCATGTAACGGTTCTTTCGTTACACATACGAGCGTCCGAATCGAAAATTAGGTTGGATGGTTAGACGGAACGATAATTGTAACTGAGTTGTATTCGATTATATCGTGGTGATGTTTATATAGTAATACTAACCAGGTGACTGATCTTGCGTTATACATACGAGCGACCCAATCGAACAGAAGGTTGGATGGATAGACGGAATGATCATTGTACCTGAGTTGTATTCGATTATATCGTGATGACGTTCATATAGGAATACTCACCAAGTTACTGTTCTTTCGTTATACTCACGAGCAACCGAATCGAACAGAAGGTTGAATGGATAGTATCTGGGTTGTATTCGATTATGTTTATATAGTTATACTTACCAGGTAACTGTTCTTCCGTTATACATACGAGCGACTGAATCGAACAGAAGATTGAATGGATAGATTGAACAATCATCGTATCTTGGTTGTATTCGATTATATCGTGTTGATGTTTATATAGTTATACTCACCAGGTAACTGTTCTTCCGTTTTACATACGAGCGTCCGAATCGAACAGAAGGTTGAATGGATAGATTGAACAATCATCGTATCTGGGTTGTATTCGATTATGTTTATATAGTTATACTTACCAGGTAACTGTTCTTCCGTTATACATACGAGCGACTTAATTGAACAGAAGGTTGAATAGTTAGACGACACGATGATTGTATCTGTTGTATTCGATGGTATCGTGATGATGTTTATATAGCAATACCCACCAGGTAACTGTTCCTCCGTTTTACATACGAGCGTCCGAATCGAACAGAAGGTTGAATAGTTAGACGACACGATGATTGTATCTGTTGTATTCGATGATATCGTGATGATGTTTATATAGCAATACTCACCAGGTAACTGTTCTTCCGTTTTACATACGAGCGTCCGAATCGAACAGAAGGTTGAATGGATAGATTGAACAATCATCGTATCTGGGTTGTATTCGATCATGTTTATATAGTTATACTTACCAGGTAACTGTTCTTCCGTTATACATACGAGTGACTTAATTAAACAGAAGGTTGAATAGTTAGACGACACGATGATTGTATCTGTTGTATTCGATGATATCGTGATGATGTTTATATAGCAATACTCACCAAGTAACTGTTCTTCCGTTATACATACGAGCGACTGAATTGAACAGAAGGTTGAAAAGTTAGACTAAACTATAATCGTATCTAGGTTGTATTCGATTATATCGTGTTGATGTTTATATAGTAATACTCACCAAATAACCGTTCTTCCGTTTTACATACGAGCGTCCGAATCGAAC